>MU284174.1:0-123936 GCA_022478815.1 Daldinia bambusicola
AATATAAAAATTATTTAATTTTTCTTTAAATCTTAAATATTTTTTTAAATTTTTTTAATTAAATTTACTAATAAATTTATTAAATATAAATTTAAAAAATAAATAATTAATTTATAATTTAAAAAAATAATTATAAAATTTATTATTTAATATAAATCCTTTTAAATTTTTTAAGTTAAATCCATTAATATATTCATTAAATACAAATTTAAAAAATAAATTATTAATTTATAATTTAAAGAAATAATTATAAAATTTATTACTTAATATAAATTCATTTCTTTAAAAAAAATTTAAATCCTTTTTAAAAAGAAAATTATTAATACTTTAAAATATTTTTAATTCATTTTTTATATTATTAAATACCCTTTAAAAAACCAATTTTCTAATAATAATTAACTCTTTAATAATAATTAATAATTTAATAATATTTAACTTTATAATATAAAATTAATTTAATATTTTTAAAAAAAGAAATATATTAAAAGAAAAAAAAACATATTTTTATTTTAATATATTAAAAAAAAACATATTTATTAAATTAAATATTAATATTAAAATAATTAAAATAATTAGAAAATTTAATATATTTTATTAAATAATATAATTAAATTAATTAAAATTTTAAAAATTTATATTTTATAAAAATTTAATAAAGCTTTTAAATAATAATAATTTTTTTTTAAAATAAATATAATATTATATTAATAATATTAATAAATATTTTATTAAAAATATATTTAATTTTTATAATTTATAAAAATCATTTTAATATATTAATCGCAATTATATAAATAAAATAAAATTTAAATCCATATATTATAATATAATATATTTATTTAATTACATAAATAATTAAACTTTAAAAAATATAAAAAATTAAATATTATTATTTTATATAATAAAAATAAATTTTTAAAAATATAATTTACTTTTTATAATAACTTTATTTAAATTTATATTTTATAATTTTAAACTTAATTTACTTTATAAATATAATAATTAAAAATCTATTTTTAACATTTTTAATATAATTAATAAAAATTATAAATAATTTTTTTTTATAATTTCATATAATATTATATTTTCATATTTAATTATAGAATTTAAAGGTTATTTAAATAATATATATAAGGTAAAAAACCAAATTTTTATTAATAATTATATTTATTTTAATATAATTTAACCTTATTTAAAAAATTAAAATTTTATTATTTTTATTATTAATAACCTTAATATATATCGTATATAAAATATATAATGGATAATAAAAAAAAATCTAAAATTTAATAATAAAAAAACCTTAATATATTATATAAAATATATTATTACTTTTAATTTATAATTTTTTAATATAATAAAGGAATTTTAAAATTATATATTCTAAATTTAATATTAAACCCAAGAAAATAAATTTCTTTTTATTATAATAAATATTAAAGAATAAAAAATTACAAGTTAACCTTAATATAAATTTAATTTTATTAAGCATTAAAATATAAGATTAAAATACTTATATTATTTAATATTATTACTTATTTAAATAATATACCTTAAATAATTATTTTTAATAAAATACATTTAAATTTTTAACTTTTATTATATTTATTAATAATAAAAACTTAAATTCATTTTATTATTTATTTATAAAAATATAAATTTATTTATATATATAAGGTTTTATTAAATTTCTTTATTTTTTTTTTATTAATTATAAGTTATTTTTATAATAATTAATAATAATATTATAATTTATATAAATTGGAATTTTTTTAAATTTCTTTATTAATTTTTTTTTCATTAATTATAAATTATATTTATAATTATTATTAATAATATTATAACTTATATAAATTAAAGTTTTTTTAAATTTTTTTATTAATTTATTTTTTATTAATTATAATTTAATCTCACTATAATTATTAATAATATTATAACTTATATATTATATTAACCAATTAAAATCTATAAAATTATAATATATATATATAAATTATAATATTATTTTTATTTTTTTATCTTAATTATATAATTACTTAATATAATAATAATTATTTATTTTTTTTACTTTTAATATATTTACATTATAAATAATTTTAAAATTATTATTATATTTAAAGTAATTATTTTTATTTTTATTTTAATTTTAATTAATATTATTCCTACCTTTTTACTTATTTTTATTACTTTATTTATTATAATTTTTAATAATTTCATTAAAATTTATACTTAATTAATAATATAAGCTTTTATTAAAAATAAGTTTAAATTTATAAAAAGTGTTATTTATCATTTTAATGCACTTTATAAGTATATATTAAATCGTTATAATAGGGTTTACTTTTATAATAAAAATAATAATAGTTATATTATATTTACACTTTTTTAAAAAATAATTCTTTACACTTAATTTTATTAATTAATTAAAACCGGTTATTATATTAATATATAAATCATTTAACATATAATTAATTATATTATTTTATTTAATTAAAATTAATATTTTTATCTAAAATTTATTTATTAATAATGGGTTTTTAAGTTTTTAAAATATAATTACTAACTTTTTAAATAAACTTAAAATTAATTAATATTAATCACGTATAAGTTAACCTATAATATTACCTTTATTAATTATTAATTTACCAAATTATATTAATTATAATAAAGTTATTATATTAAACCCTATTATATATTTAATATAAATAAAATTAATATAAAAATTAATTATTTAAATAAAATTTAAATTTAAATTTAATGTAATTTTCCAAAACTTTATATAATTAACTTTAACTTTAAAATACTTATTATAATAATTAAAACTTATTTAATTATTAAAGTAATAATTACCTTATTTATAATTTTTTTAAATTATTAAATATTAGAAAATTAAATTATTAATATTTTAATTAATAATATAATATTAATTATTAATGAAAATGGTTAAATTAATAATTTTATTATTTTAAAATGGTTAAAGTATTTTAATTAATTTATTAAATTAGAAAATTTTAAAGAAAAATAATTTTTAATTTTTAATAATTATAATAATTATTTAATAATTTAATTTTTTAAATAAATTATTAAATTAAAAATTATTATATTCCTTTTATTACTTTATTTAATGTATAAATTTTAATTATTAAATATAAGGTTTTTTAATATATTAAAATTAAGGTTTTAATAATAATTTATAAAAAATGTTTAAAATAATATATATAATTATAATAAAGTTAATTTTTTAATTATATATTATTATATTTATAATTATATATTTATATTTTATAATATTAGGAATATATGGTATTAATTTAAAATATATTTTTTTAATTTAAATTAAATGTTAAATTTTTTTAAGGATTTATTATTTTTAACTTTTATAATAATTTTATATTATTATAAGTTTAATTATATTATATTTATTTTTAATTAAAAATATAAAAGGTTATTAATTTTATTTTCATGTAAAAAAATTAATTAAGTAATAATAAAAATCTTTTTAATGGATTTAAAAAAAATTAATAAGTTTTTTAAATTTATTTATTTATATTTTAAAATTTTAAAAATTAATAATATGTTATTATTTTTTATTATATTTTATATTTATTATAAATTTAAAAAAGCTTTTTATATAATGATTTTTAATGAAATTATAATTATAAAGGAATTATATAAGTTATATATTATTATTATTAAATAATAATAATGTTAATTAAAAAGGTATATTTTAAATTATATTAAATTATTATTTATAAGGGATAAGTGATTTTATTTTATTATTAATAATGGTAAATAATGTAATTATTAATATTAAAAAATTAAAAAAAGAAAAAAAAGGATAAAAAAATAAAAAAGTATTATATTATATAAGTGGTTTATTAATATTTAAGTAATTTTAAAAATATTAAAAAATTATAAATTATATTAATATTATAAACTTTTATTAAATAATATTAATATATTATAAGTTTATTATTATATTTAATATAAATTATATAAAAGTTTTTATTTTTATAAAAATAATATTATTAAAGTATATATTGTAAAATTAAGCGGGTTTATTAAATGATTAAAAATTACTTTAAATAAATTTAATTAAAAGAATAAAATTAAATTTAATAGTTAATGAGAAAAATTTTTTAAATATATTTTTATTTATTTACTATTTTATAAATTTAATTAATAATTTATTAATAAGATAATTAAAGATTATTATTAAGGGATAATTATTTATATATAATAGTATATTAAAACATTTTATTTTAAATAATAAATAAATTTATAAGTTTTTAATTTTAATGAAATAATTATAAATATATTGGAATTATATAATACTTAAATTATTTTAGGTATTTTAATGTTATACCTTATATAAATTATTATAAATAATTTAATAAAAAATATTAATAATTATATATTAAAAAAAATATTAAAAAATAAAATAAATTTAAAAAAAGGAAAGTATTAATATAAAGATTTAAAATAAATATAAAAATATATATATATAATATGAACATTAATTATTTTTTTAAAGTAATATATTTATATAATAAAATATAAGGGGTTATAATATATTTAATATATAAATATATTATTTAATATAAATAATTATAATAAATTTAATATATATTTTATAATAAAATATAAAAAATTATAATACATTTAATATATAAATACATTATTTAATATAAAAATATTTAATATTTATAAAATTAAATAAATAATATATATTATTATAAATAATATTATATATTAATTTTAAAATATATTATATTTATATAAAAATTATAATAAAATTTTATATATTAAATAAATTTTAAGAAAATCTTTAATTATTATTTAATTTTTTAATTAAAATATAATATTTTTTTAAAATATATTATTAAATTTATATAAATAACATTAATAAAAAAAAGTTATTAAATAATTAATATTATATAAAACATTTAATAAAGGTTTAAATATACTTGTAATTAAATATGGATATTTTATTATTAGCTTATAAAGGAGTTCAATTAAAGAATTAGTACAGGTATATACGTAAATATACGACTTATACGCCATTCATATTCTCCTTTGGTTATAACGTACCTAGGTAGATATATATTTTACTGCTCCAAGGTCTATTATTAATTCGTGCCTAACGATGCTTAGGACTCTCCATATTAGGCTGATCCCTAATACAACTAACCATGACGTGCAGTAGTTGGGTTGCTGTCACATACTAGCTATTTTATAACCTCACTATGATCCATAATATTATAGCATATGCGAACTAGTCTAGGCAGTAGCTTAACTTAAGGTATATGACGTAAGAGTTACAACTCATTTAGCAGCCATCTCCTTATTACGTGTCGTTTAAGCCTCACCGTCTATTTCTTTAGGTGCCCCTAATAGGAAAGTTGTTTCGGATATGCCCTCGGAATTATTGTCTATCCTTTTACGTAACTTCCAGTTCACCTTTTTGATACATAAACTTATCAAACTTACACAGTAGTTGGTTGTTAATGCTGTAAAACGATATATCCTCGACACTGGTGAAGAGAATTGCACGAGCGCAAATTCCCTAGCGAAATTCGCATGCTTCAAAGAGTTCTTTATTTTAACTACCTGAGTCTATGGTCTATGATAGGAACTAACTATGAACAGAAGAGACTCAATAGGTGACTTAAAATTAAATGAAAATAGGGACTCTAAAAGATTCACATGAATCAAGGTACCCAACATTAGATCAAGGTTAAATTCAAGATAAGGTAGCATCGAAGGGGTAAGCTCGAAAGCGAAGATTTATTGAACTGCGATTAAGAGCTTGTTGGTGTTGTAACCTATGTTGTTCCTGTATGTCTTTTGGACGCGTGTCTTGTCTCGGTGGTTGTATATCAAGTCGACGGCTAGATTTGCGAGCTAAAGCAACGTTGTTATCCCGAGCTGCGGACATGTCACCTTAAACAATCGCCCTAACGACTAAGGACATGCCGGTTAACCGAGCTATAGAACTACTTATGGCTGTAATATAATGATGAAAGCAAGTATGGTAGTGTAGGAGTTATCGAAATTATGATTGAACGAACCTAATCTCCCTGGACGTAGTCTCCTGTCCGTCAGGCTCGAAAAATAAAAAACGCAGCCTAGGCACTGCGATATTAATGTTATACCAAAGATATCAAACTTGAAATAACCAGACGTATACATAATATAGTTTACAAACCGATGCTTTATATGAACATGATTTCTTTTTATTTTTCTCCATTCTCATTGGATTATTATTCGAGTTATAATATGATGTTGTTCTGAGGGCGGAATGCCAAGGCTGCGCGTTTAATTTTCGAAGCAGACAGACTGTCCGATAGTTGAACGGGATATCGTACCTTGATGGCCAGGAAAGGAAACAGAATCGTAAACTCCGAGTTCTGGAGTAATTATATTGGTTAGATACTTGTAAATCTATAGAATTTCTACTATCCCGAAACTGAAATAGGAGACACTGGCAAACCTCTTATTATTGGTAAACTTGGATATCCAACTTAAGACTTGATACTAGACTTGTTCGTGGTATACGACTATATTATACCGTTGTTGTCGGTGACGTGGCGTGAGTTCTTCGTATTGCGAAACTTCTAATTGGCCGGTCTTGGAGTTTTAGAATTAAACCGGCTACCCATTCTAACTTATGGTTTAGGTACCCATCGTGAAGCGGACGAATAGTCGCGACTCCATTACTCCGCTGCACAGCCACCCTCTTGAATGCAACGGTGATCTCCTTTCGTCGTGCATTTAATTGATCTGTCACGACTAGCAAACGGGGCATCCAGGGCACGAGCCTCTCGATTATCCCGATGAGAGATCTCGGCGATATTGGGCGGATGTAGGTAGATGTCCATTAAGAGGTTTCCTTAGGGTAGTTTCTTAACTTTCCTATTTGAATTTAATTACCTACGAAGAATTAATATATAAAGTTAACAAGTAGATAATAAGGCGAAGAGCAAGTTAGATACCTACCTACCTAAAGTTTATATATTTTTATTATAATGAAATAGCGGTAGTTGAATGGCATAGGATGATATGGCACAACACTTTAGGTAGACAGTTGGCTATGGAGCGGGTTAAGTATTTAAGCAAGATAAGGAAGCGGGTTACTAGATTATAATGCAAGATGATGCCGATCTTAGCATCGGTACCGACTGAAGTGGCTAGGGTTCAGCCGCACTTCTACAATAAGCTATGAGCTGTCCGGGCTGTGAGATGCTCTACCACCGGATCTCTTCGGTTCTCGGGCCAATGGCTCGACCAATGGCTGCACACGGCTGACCGAATAAAGTATCCCTGGGTTCGGCATATTCCCGGTTCCCATACATGCAGCGGTACAGCTTTTGGGAAGTATTGCATGAATGTTGACTCCATGTTCGTAATTACTTGTCGTTCATTCGCTATTAGCTTCAAGGAATGTTTCGAGAAGCCATTCTTGGCCAAATTAGAATGAGCTCATATACTCACTTCTTATTCGCTATTACTGCTTCGCCGCAGGGTTGATAGTTCGATCCTTGCTCTCGGATTGTCTCCACGATCGAGCTTCACGACTAAGCTCCCCAGTTCAACCCACGAAAACTAGGGCTTACCGGGATCTGCAGAAGAAACTTACCGCCACATAATACGTCCAAGGAATTTGAGTTTCATGGTACAGTATCTACCTACTGCATGTAGGTACAACCTGTCAGCAAGAATACGCCGTATGAACAATACATTCTTGGTCTCTGGATTCACTGCCTGCGATGGTGACGCGGCAGCTTGCCGCTCATACCGGGGACATTAATGGTATACGGACTGTTCGGAATATTGGATTATCTCCGGCTTGTTGTATGAGCCCCTTTACTGAAAATGAGTTAATGCTTGACTTGCCAAAGATATATAAGGGAGCTGGTACGACCAAGAATACACCATATCTCCACGATCTAGTCTCACCCACAAGTCGAATTCGAACTACATCACCCTCGTCAACCATCTCAACTACATCAAGTATATCAACTATATCAAGATGAAGCTAGTGTACCTGTCCTCCGTTGCAACCTTTGGTTCCGCAATTGCCACGGCCCCGTGGGAAGGCCCCGGACCAAACGACGGTAAGCTATCCATCAAGACTTTGAAGATATAAATGCCAAGTGTTAGGCCCTTTGCTAATAGCATGAAGTGCGTGGCCCTTGCCCTATGCTCAACACTCTGGCAAACCACGGGTTCCTACCTCATGATGGCAAGAATATCGACGTAAACACGACGGTGCGTGCCTTGAGCACTGCGCTGAACTTCGATGACACACTCAGCCGAGACTTGCATGAATTCGCGGTTACTACGAACCCTCAGCCCAATTCGACGTGGTTCAGTCTGGATCATCTCAGCCGTCACAACGTATTAGAGCATGATGCTAGTTTGAGGTTGGTCTCCAGTTCACAACTCAAACCCTCATAAATCACCAGGGATTCGTTGATGCTAAGTTTAATAGTCGTCAGGATGCTTACTTCGGTCCTCCGGACGTTTTCAACGAGGCCGTGTTCAACGAGACGAAGGCCTACTGGACTGGAGACATAATCAATATGCAGATGGCAGCCAACGCGCTTGCGGCCCGCCTCATGACCTCCAACCTTACGAATCCCGAGTTCTCTATGTCTCAACTAGGTAGAAACTTTGGTCTCGGTGAAACAGCTGCCTATATCGCCATTATGGGATCTAAGGAGACTCGCACAGCTCCGAAGGCCCTCGTCGAGTACTTATTCGGTAAGGCAATTGGTTCCTACGCGACAGGTGTGACCTGAGCACTAACACAAGCAATCACAGAAAATGAGCGTCTGCCTTATGAGCTTGGTTTTAAGAAGGCGAAGTCGGCTTTCACGGAAGATGACCTGACTACTATGATGGACGAGATCGCCGCTCTCCAGTTTCTCCCCGACTCATTCAACCAGGCTACTAAGCGTTCCGAGATGCCTTCCGAGAAGCGTGTTGCCAAGCGCTGCCCGTTCCACTCTTAAACTTCGATTCTTTAATTTGCGCAGTGGGTAGATGGTTTAGGATGTTGTAAAGGATAGGGTGTAGAAAGGAAAATGTGAAGTTTGTATCTACGAGCCGATAATTTGACTTGTACATAGACACATTGGATCCTACATAATTCGCTTTCCATTTATATATATCAATTCGGCTTTTCTCGCATGAAACTCGTTCAATAAGAACGCACTTGATCTCAGGCGGTAAATGCATTAGGGGTTAGTGCCCCAGATAATTTGGGGCATATGTCTGATAACGGAAAATCTAGGTAATGAGTATCTCCTCCAATTGTGAGAAAGTTACAGAGCACCTAAAGCATTTATTATTTCGATAGACTATGCGAAGGCTGAAGTCCTTAACCAAACCCTTAGTCACTCTGGCATCAAGTCTCGGTTTACCAATGCTCCAGCCGCTGTGGGAGTTCTCGTAACTTTGCTCTTGTTACTACTTGTGTTACGACATCGTCGGCCGAGTCTGTATCTGTAGGATCTTCCCAACCTTCGTGGTTGTCGTGTACGAGCCTGGACTTGTCCCTGATTGTGTTGCGGGAGAAGCAGCACTGGGGTTTAATTCGCAATTAAGAATGGGGTACAGCGACCTTTTCCTATGAAACCAATCATCAGCATTCAGAAAAGGATGCGGTCGTTTGAATATAAAGTCATGGTATTCTCTTGGTCACAATAGGTTTCCCTACTGATAACCCGTTATGATGATCTCGTGGTTCGGAGGACCACCGAAGCAGGGTTTATTATACCATATTATATCGAGGCCAATGACACTTTCGATGTGCTCAGGTGGGTTATTAACCTATGTCACCATTTACCAAGAGTCCAGAGTAATCTAGAAAGGTAGCCACTCTTATGCATATCTTTCTAACTATATATAGAACAAACATGCAGATTAACAATTAAGGTCGCAGAATGAATCCACGTCGATAACTTTTTCTATAGTAGTATTCACTGGACTGACTATCTTGAGCGGCCGCGTATATCTTCACACGTGTTCGATGGCGGACACAGCGGTAGTTCCGGCGTCTACCGTGATAACGCTGCCAGTAATCCAACGAGCTTGATTGCTAGCTAAGAACCTGACAGCCGTCGCGCAGTCCCACGCGTTCCCTTCAGTTTTTAAGAGACTTCTTTTCCTCCGTGCTTCTCTAGTCTCTGCGCTCATGCCTTTTGCGTACATCATGGGCGTGTAGAGATAGCCTGACAGGATTTAATGGACGGAGATAAACATAATTTCGGACATGCTCTCGCTGCGTCTCACTTACCTGGGCATACACAATTCACACGAATACCATCCGACCCGTGATGCGCTGCCATAGCTCGCGTCATGTTTACAACCGCGCCTTTGCTAGTCGGATATAGCAAATGGGGAGTGCCCCCTACTAGACCCGCGACGGATCCTATATTGACGATACTTCCTCGGATTCCACCTAGAGTCTCGCTGTTCTTAAGCATTTCAGGTACGACGAACTTCACCATGTTGGCCACACTCGTGACATTTACGTCTAGACCGCGACGCCACTGATCCAAGTCAAAGTTCGTAGCTGTTCCTCGGGCGCCCATGATGCCCACATTGTTTACTAGGATATCAATCCTCCCGAAGGTAGACAATGCAGCATCCACAATGCTCTGGCAGTCAGTAGGTTTGGTAACGTCCCCTTGGCAGCTAATACTTCTCCCCTTCCCCTCTTCTTCTATCAATGCGCTGGTATGTTTAGCCCACGAGAGGTCTATATCAGCACACACAACAGAGGCGCCATCCTCGGCTAGCAGAATGGAGATGGCACGACCGTTGCCAAGGCCGTCTCCTTCGCAACCCGCTCCTGTCACGATGGCAACCTTCCCCGCAAGAGATCTCGAAGGCCTCGGAGGAATGTCATTCGCTACTAAGGCCGTAGATTAGCGGATTTAGTTACGCTAGACTCAGGTGCTGTGAATCGAATTACACGTTCTCCTTTCTGTACCGAATGCTCGTTTGCCGATCGAGTGTAAGATGCGAACGTTGGTGCTTCGTAACAGTATCGAAGGTGTATGTATGAGGGGCACGGGACTTAAAGAGGGGTGTTTGCCCTTGTCACATTTTGAGAACAGAGCAGGTTCTGCTAAATGCGATTTAATCTGACGAAACAAGACATTCCTGACGAGAAGATAAGACATAACTACCTAAACTAACAAAAGTCAGGATTTGAAGTTTATGGGTACCTAAGGCAAGTTGATGTGGGAAGTTGGCTTGTCGCTTTGGGAAATCAGTAATGCCCGCCTGGGTTCCGCAGATTATGTTGTTTACTCATCTTCAAATCCCGTGTTTAACAGATTGGCGTTGTGCAACCCGAATTTACGCAACTGGATTTTTTTTTGTTAGGACTCGGCACCTACCTTCTATAAAAGGAGGCAGATAAACTCTACCTAACTGTATAATCAACTATTAACTACTTCCTCAAATAATATAAACAGGTAAAAGCATGCCTTGAAGTTACTTATATCCTAGTTACTTAACGTACATAAGTCTAAAGAACGTTAGGTAGACTTAAAGAACTACCTAGTTAGGTACCTAGGTAGGTACTTATAGTCATAAGAGGTACCCAGTAGGCTACGCAGTGGTAGCATAGCAATTATACCCTGTGTTATTTAATTAGGTACCTAAGGAGATCTTTACTATCAACGGTTAGACCGTCTTTACAGTCTTTGTAGAGGCAAACTTGAGTTGTATGGAAGGAGCCAAAGCCGATTGACGGCAATGATATTCTCCACTTCTGTTTCGAGTTGGAATGAAGAAATCTACTGTCTTGGCCGAACGCAGATATTGGCATTACAATCCCTGAGGTACCTATGTAAGCTCGACAACAAGTTATTTTCCATACTTTAGGTAGTTAGATTTATAACCTCCATTCGGTTTCCATTAACGATATAAGATATTCTCTCCGACCCAGTTCGGAGTCAATAGACCATACGTGCGTGATGTCAGGGGCACGATAGACGCGGATGAATATAAGCCTAGGTACATGCAAGTTCCTAATGCGATGCAGAGTATCCATTCACCTGCAATTACAAGGCGGTTTATGAAGGATCTTGTTTCCGACCCCTTCCCTGCAGCTTATATTCTGCTCAAAAACGCTCTCTCCGAGATGGCTCGGATGAGTTGACTACTAGGTAGGGCAACGTCTCACTACACGGAGAGTTCTAACCCATTCACGATAGTCGCACGTGTGCGAAGTTGCCTCAAGTTGGTAAGAGGGTAAAATGTATATAAACACCTGACGATACCAGATATACAAAAGTCTATCCCGCTTAAACCAGCCTCAAACCAACTCATACCACCACGAAGATCAACATCGCCCACCATGGTTAACATCAGGAGTAAGTTGTCTGCGCCGTCTATCTACGAAATGACCTGTTTCGTTCTGGCTAACCAGGTCCCGTAGGTCCCCTCCGCATCGGCTACGTACTATTCCCGGCCTTCACGTCGATAGACGTTTTCGGGCCGCTTAACGTGCTGAATCTCGTTTCCATGAACTACAACATGACGCTGTCTTTGATCGCGCAGAATCTGGAGCCCATCAGCGTTGACCGTACCATCATAGGCGGTGTGGGCAGTGGCATGGGAGCCGTGTCGGCATCACCCAACTTCACCGAGTTCGTCCTGCCGACGCACACTTTCGACAACCCTCCTGATATCGACGTTCTGTTCGTGCCGGGCGGCTTCGGTACCCGAGATATCAACGGCACGCAACCTCACGTCGACTGGATCCGCAGTCGTATTGAGCAGGAGCCGAAGCTCGACTACTTGATGAGCGTATGCACAGGCGCGTCGTTTCTGGCTCGTACCGGAAAGCTTGCCGGCAAGAATGCTACAACTAACAAGGCCGCTTTCAACTGGGTCAAATCTGTTGAACACGCTGACAAAGTCAACTGGATCGCCAAGGCCCGCTGGGTAGTCGACGGAAACATCTGGACCAGCTCGGGAGTCAGCGCCGGCACGGACATGACTTTGAACTGGGTTGAGCAATTGTATGGAAGGAACGAAAGCGAGAGAGTCCGTAATCTCATGGAGTGGAATGCGTTGAACCAGACTGAGGACCCGTTTGCTGAGTACTACGGACTTGTTTAAGGTACCCCTTAATTCTAGACTAAGATGGCAAGACCTGCCGAAACCGAAGCGGGCCAGAATATAATGAGATTCGGGTAGGAAGGGCTGCCATGATCAAGTGAATGTAGCTGTTCGTATCACGAGTCAACTAGCTACGGTAGCTTCCGGGCGACCTAGACTTTGAATCGTTAAAATGGGGCCTTAATATTTAATGTCTGCGATTAATACACTGCACTTTTCAACTACAGAGGGTTAAGGGCGTAAATATAAACAAGTATAAATTGAGAGGAATTCGGCTGCAAACTAGATTCAATCAAACCAGCTTGAATTAATATTATAAATTTGTTCAATGAGCTTCTCTTCGCTGCCGATTTAATAAACAGGTACCTAAGGGGTAAAGATGAGGAATTGGTATAACGAATATGGCCCGAACATTAAGGATATCATATCAACATAAAACATTTCTTGTATATTGCAGCCCCTCATCCATGTCCTTACACCGCGAAGCCGCCTGAGTTCTTCTGCCGTGGTTCTCCGGCTGCTTCGAAGGTTCCATTCGGCAATAATCGCAGACCCTGCGCCGTGCTCTGGCCTGGTGCTACCCAGGTCACGTTGTGCCCTAGAGACTTTAGGTATGCGACCGTGCTGTTGTCGTAAGAGTACTCGAACGAAATCTCGGGAGGGCTGAGCTGGTCGTGTAGTCTGGGTGCCGCTAGCGCTTCGGCCGTTGTGTAGTTCTGATCGAGTACGTGGTGGATGTTCTGAATAGTGGCCGTGATGATGCGGCTACCACCAGCGGACCCTATGACGAAGTACAGCTTGCCGTCGGCTGTTTCCACTATGGTCCCTGAGATCGAAGATAACGGCCTCTTGCCCGGGCGGATGAAGTTCGCCGGGCTGGGAATATAGCCAAACGCGTTGCTCGAGTTGGGGATGGAGAAGTCGTTCATTTCGTCGTTCATAATAACACCGGTCTCGGGCACGATGAGTCGGGATCCAAAGAGCAAGTTAACAGTCGTCGTAAGGCTAATGGCTAAACCGCTCTTATCGGCAGTGACGACGTGGCTCGTGCCCGGAGTCTCAAGACTCTCGAGGCCTTTGGGGTCGTAGTACGAGACATTCTGAGTCTTGAAATCAGAGATTTTGGAGCGCACTTCAGCAGCAGTCGCGTCGGAAAGCATGGACTCCTGATATTCATCAAGGCCTTCAACAAAAGAGGGATCTCCGAGTTCAGATCGTTGGCCGTACGCAAACTTAATAGCTTCGTCTAACCTGTGAGTCGTCAGATTGACTGCAGCGGGATTACCGAAATCCTTGTAGCCGTCAACGATTTTTAAAGTGCTGAGAGCCACCACGCCGCTTGCCGGGGCGCTGATGCTCGTGAGTTTATAGCCCCGATACTTAATCTCAGAAGGCTTCCTGATCGCAACGGTGTAGTTCTTTAGGTCATCGAGCGTCATGGTTCCGTTATTAGCTTGAAGGGCCTCAATTGTGGCCTTTGCGATATCACCCGTGTAAAATGCATCCGCACCCTCGTTGGCGATAATTTCCAAAGTGTCAGCGTAGCGCTTACGCGTTATGATCTCGCCTAGTCTGACTATATAGCCGTTCGGGGCGAAGTCAACAGCCCAGGCAGGGTCATCTTTGAGGAAGTCATTTTGTGACGTAGATGCAATGTACTTGACGAGATCTTCGGTCACCTCAAAACCATCCCGAGCGACCTTGACGGCAGGTTTCACCACGTCGGCCCACGGGAGCTTTCCGTAGTTCTTGTGCAGGTACTCCAGACCTCTAAGCTCTCCCGGAACACCACTGTAACGTGTTAGTTCTCAGCTTCGTTCAAAAGACAAGGGTAATATTGAACTTTCCACCTAAGACGGGATAATTACCTTGCTAAGCCGCCGTACAAACTGGCGTCGGTGTTGTTCTCATACATGTCCTCGAAAGCGGCAGCTGGGGCCGTTTCTCGGAAATCAATATACTCGTATTTCCCATCGCTACCTCGCACGAGCATAAAACCACCGCCGCCTATACCACTATGATACATGCCGATAACACCGACACAAAACACAGTTCCAACAAGGGCATCAGCAGCATTTCCGCCGGCTTGAAGTAGATCAGTCCCGATCTTAGAACAGACGGAACTTTCAGATGCGACAGCGCCTAGCCTAGGAACTCGTTGGCATGACCTCGCTAGCCCTGTATTCGCTAAAAGGCCCAGCTGTAAGGCAGCGACTGCAATGCTCTTAAAGGACGACATGGCGCTCGAGGGGGACAGTTAGAAGAAACTGGTCCGCGAAGATGTCGCCAAACGAACTGGCAATAGAGAGAACAAAGAGTGTCTAAAAACAACACGGCTGACAAGGTCGTTTGTACTTGTACTCGCGCTGCGCGTGCGGCGCAAGCACGCAATCAAGGATTATTTACAGCCCTGGAGCTCAGTATCAACTCGGTAACCGGGCCTGCATTAGCCTGTATCTAGGTCGTACATGAACCCCTTGACCGAGAGAGATAGTAGGGATAGAGGCTGTAAGTTACCTTAGGTATTCAGCTCAGCTCTCCAATGGAGGCTGGCCAAGGTTAAAAAGAAAGACGGGGGGCTCTTTAATATACATATAATAGTTATCTTGATATTTACTACTTGACGACTTACGAGATAATACGCTCAATAAATACCTGGCCCAGGTAGATTTATTCATATCGCCCCGCATCCATCTATGTATCATGCCAAATCGTCGCGCCCTTCCTTTCAGGTCGCATTTTTTATATTATTTTGGTAATTCTATTCGCAATGTCTTACCTCGTCTATGCTCAGCTCTGGCTTCGTAGCCCCGCGTCATAATCAGTTTCTAGGGAATGAATATGGTAGTAATTTCTTTCTCTAAATCCTTCCCTGCTTATCCACAACATCCATGACACTAAATCGTTTATCATGGCATTTCCGTTCTCTTCTTGTCTGTCCTTCCTATCAAGGATATTACCTTACCCCAATCGAGCCGACCGGTCCACCAGCTAGCTGTTGACGCAATGGGCACCATGCCGTTGCATCAGGTAACCTGATGATAATTATTCAACTAATAAGATCACCACACACTCTCCTACCCACGCCGCTTATCATCGCTAATTGATCTCGATCAAGACGACTGTGTCCAGTCAAACATTCTCGAAAAATAAGTCATAAACTACCTACAGGTAAACCGTACCTACCTCAGGTAGGTTACTTTTAAAGGCCGTTGAACTGTTAGACACGATATATTGACACGAAGTGACACTTATACCTTATATCGAGCCTGCTGGAAAGTCGTGAGAAACAAATCCCCTCGTTCTGTGTTATCTAGTTTCCACCGCTTATCCACTAGTTTCGTTATCATCGTCAAGCATCCGACGCCGCTTCATAGTTCTTTTATCCTTTGTCTCATCAGCCAACCCGGCTCCCACAGAGGTAAACTGCCTTTGAAGCTCGTCCATCTCATCGACCGGTAGCTTCGCCGCGAATTCCTTGTCCTTAGTCGCGCGGCGCTGTTCCGAAGTCGTCTTTCTTAAGGACCTATATGCATCGTAGAGATTCTTGAGGCTCGTTTCGGTAGCAGGTATAGTGAGATACTGGCCATTCTCGTTATTCCCTATGTCGACGGGGTCGCCTTTCACGGCCTCTATGTATCTGAGACCGCCGTTGAATTCATTGAATACGAGGACGACTTGGAGATCGTGGGTTGCATAATTATTCGACGAATACTTGACGTCGAGCAAGTTACCGAGCTTGTTCTTCGACGGCAATTGAGCTAAGCCCAGGTCTTCGTAGTATTCTCGGGAGATTCTACGGCTCTTTACAGCATCCTCCTCCGCTGCAGCAAGGTATCGCTGGACAAGCATCTCTTTGTAGTTCAGTAGCGTGGCATAAGCATGCTGGACTACCCAGACGTTTCGCAAGGTAGGTTGCAAGGTCACGGTAGTATCGCCAAGGTTATCCGACGGCATTGGATTGGAGTCATCGTAAGTAACCAGCCGGGGACAAGGAATGGCATCTACGGGATCGCGAAGCTTATAACTCGGCCGACGGCCTAAGAGCGTGCAGCCCAATAGATTGTTTAGCTCGCCTCCTGTGATAACACCTGGTAAGTCTTCTAATAATCTCAATTCCTTCTTCACTTCGTAGATTGCCTTAGACGCTCTCTTCTGAACTGTCAGCATCATGTCCTCAAATTCCTTTAGTAGTTTAGATTGGCGAGTGCGAAGTAAGAGAGCGTCGGCCTTGTTAGCATCGTCCTGGACAATAATATTATTTGACTCTAATGCCGCTCCAACGAGTTCGCCAATGTCGCGAAGAATTATCCCAAGTTGGGGCTGCGCTTGGTTGCTAGTTGTTTGTGAGTCCATACTGTCGACTTGGTTTTGGAAGGGAATCAAGTTTGGGAAAGAAAATGTGTCAAGATGAGAGGTGAAAGCCACGGAATTTTTTATTTTTTAAAAAAAGAAAGAAAGAAAAGGTTGAATTATAGGAAAGCAGTGATGTTAGTTAGTATCTGGATAGAAAGGCCAATTTTTGATTCAAGTGTGAGTTGTGTTTGTTGAGATTGAGAAGGGAGCTTTCATGTGGGGTAATTCCATCTATGAGATCTGGGGTAACGAAATGGATATATTGAATAGTAAGTTCCCTTATGTGGCATTGCATTATAGCCATGTGCCCGTGAAAAGCAATAACTGTGCGTATCCAAGCTTTTTTTTTTTTTTTTTTAATAAAAAAAGTTGTATTAGATTAGGTAGGCAGGTAAATATCTGCAAAAGAATAGTAGAACGTTTACATAATCTTACCTTAATAGATAGGTAGCGGTATTATGACTTGAATGGTTTGCTTAGTAGACATAAGTCCAACATGATAGCATGTCGTCTAAGAATCCTTCTACTGTCAAGTAGGCCAGACATGCAGCTTAGCACTGTGTAATTAACTCCCTACCTGCTGGCTTCCATGCTGCTTCAGCACCGACGCACTGTATGATTGCTGTAGGAACAAATTTCGTTACCTCGTATGGAAATTTTCATGTAAGGTAACGAATATTTTCAGATAACAGAAACATGTACATGTAGAAGTAAGTTTATTTACGAATTTGTTGGGGCGTTTAGCGGTTTGCGACCAACTACTATCCTCGTGGGATAATAGGCATGGACATTAGGTGACCGCATATCGCGCCGGAGATGTGCTGCATATACCTGAATTTCTTCCGTGGTCCAGCCCATGACCAATGTCCACAAGTAAGTCAGGAACCCTGCGAGAGGAATAATAGTTAATAATAAAGTCAACCTGGAAAGCTTGACAATAGGCAACAGAAAATACCATACCTTCAATATCCTGTCCCACGGCAAGGCCGGTGTACATGCCGATCTGTTTAAGCTTCTCATCCCGCGGCCACCCGCTTATCGCTGTCTGCAGGCGGAATGTTAACCTTGCAATACGAGGGGAGCTTTAATGTTAAGTTTATAAACACCTACTTTAATGTCTTGCTGGTACGTAACTTCGAAGCCCGCAGCCTCCATCGCTTTCCTCTGCAAGTCTTCTTCTATAACGGTAAACGTGCGGCCGGTCTTCTTTCCGGCCTCTGAGAATACCTTGCTCCACTGATCTAAAGGGGAGCCCTCTTTGACCGTGCCGTCGTCGCTGGTCATCATGCACGAAGATTCCTGACTCTCTAAGTACCCGCCGGGTTTCAAGGCCTGGTACGCTTCTCTGAATAGAGCATACCAATCCGGAATTGAGCCGACAAGCCATCGTACGTGGATATAATCGAAGCTGCCGGGTTCATACGTCCAAGGCTGTGTCACGTCGTCCACTTCGAATCTCAGATTAGGTGGGATCCATTGCGGCTGCTGCGGTGAAACGTCGACACCGATCACTTCGGCGTTGGGGTACTGGTCGGCAAAGTCACTGAAATACATTAGCATATACGAACCAGTTTCCAGCCTGTCGAATATTTACATTGCCCATATCCCTATCAATCATGTTAGTCAAGTACTTTATGATAGCTTCTGACTGGTAGCCCTTTAGACTCCATTAATATTCGTATTGTGCGACTGACCAGTACCACATCCCACATCTAGTACTTTCTACGACAAGTTTAGTATAAGTCTTAGCAAGATAATCAGTTGGTTGCTCTCTCACCTGAATATCATCACCAAGAGGAGCCGCGCAGAGTTTCCCATCTAACATTATCAACGCGGTATGGTGACTATAAAACCACCAAGGTTAGACGGATTCAGCTTTGCACGAAAATTAAAGAGTCATTGGAACTCACAAGATGTCCATAGATTCGTCGTGGATAGCATCGTTCGGACCCCTTAATGCGCAAAATCAGTACCGGCGAGTTCTTACATGACAATACCCCAAATTTTAATCCTACCATGATTGCGCGTTGCCGCGTTCACTATGATACGTGCGCCCATTGACCGTTCGATACTCGAGGATACTTGCTGTTAAGGAGGCGGTCGAGCTAGCAGCGTCTTCGAAGGCTGAGTCATCATCGTCGCGAACATTGGCGAGCTGTACGATATCAATTAGCTAATTTCTATTACTATAGCTACAAGCGCGTTTCTAACATACGGGTAGCTGAGCCCAGTGTGATGCCGGAAGAATATCAGGGTTGCCAGTCTGGGAAGTCTGGGACTCGGGCGAAGCAGCATCTGCTGCTGGAGATGCCGGCTTGGACGAAGTTGCTTGCTCGGCGGTCGCGCCTTTAGCAGCAGTGCCCGATGCTGTTGTCGACGGCTTGGCAGATGGGTCGGACATCTTGCTAAACTATACGTCGTCCCTCTCTCAGTTACCTAGATTAGGTAGGTTATCCCCTGGATTACCTATTCGTACAGTTATGTAAGTGGGAAAGAATTCAGCAACGTCCCAGATCTTGAACACTTCAGGTACCTACCTAAATTATATAATATATGCTTCTAAAAAAAAATAAAAGAAAATCGGAAAGTTCGAGCCTTGTTTGGTGAGCAAGTGGATTCTTCTAAAAAAGAAAAGACTAAACAGAAAAGAGCCTCCCCAGATATAGTAATCTTGTTGGTGGTCAGACGTTTGGTAGTGGGGGGAGGGGCCGGACCGGATATGCGTCGATGCTGGCTGCAACTTACAAGGGAAAGTCTTCTCGTTACCCAGCTCTACATAGTACTAGCTTGTATGCATTAGGACATATTGGGCTTGATTTGCTGGGATCAAAACGGAGAAGCCCATTGAACTTTATTGAACCATTCAGTAGACGGTGTATGGTATGCAAGTTGGACATAAGGACCGACAAATTATGCGTGTGAGTTACATCGATGATGTCTGGATGTTCAGAAAAACAGGTCGGCTAGGTAGTTTTACATAGCTGAGATCAACATAATTGCACGGGCTCCCGAATTGGAGATTGGAGAAAGCAGATGGGCTGGAAGAATTTGCCCCCGTCTTCTCTCCTTAAGATCTGCTGGGATGTCCAAGCAAGTCAAGTGTCAGTCCTTTCCGACTGGTCTGACGGGGTCTCTCCTACATAAGAATCGCCATCTCTCATTGGAGCGTATGGCAACTATAGACAAGCTTGCATTAACCCGCCTGTCTGTAAGCGAGCCGGCAGGCCGTATGCCACGTTGTGCTTGCTATATTTTGATACCGAAACAGAGATATCCCTGTTACCATCGACATAGAAGAGTTTTCGATGATTCGCATGTCGTACAAGCCGACTAATCTTGGATGTCTCCTTACATCTTGTCCTTGTCGTTCGACCACTGCTGCTGCTTGAGGAATCAATAAACCGAACGCCTCATCTCTCCAATTCCCCTTTTTCAACCACACTTCCGTACGTATATCCAGAAGCGAACCTAAAGGTGGATCTAGGAACGAAGGACGGACGGTCGGACGGAAATAAAAAAAAGACACCTACACCGCCTCGAGAAAACGTCAAGTACGGTTGCGTCGCACGTATTTCAACTACATCTAAATAGAGCTTGTTTCTTAAGAAAACGCACTGCTTCTTATTTCACTCGGATACCAACCTTCTAGTTACCTGTTAGCATGGAACGTTCCGATGGAGCCGGTTCGTTCTATAATTTATCGCAAGGAACGGCCCGGCTTGTCGGCATCGTTAGGTCCCCTTTTTAGGAAATAGGCTGAAAAGTTGTTTGCTCATTGCCTATTCCGTATATTAGCATCATATGTGCGTTCTTCTGCCCTATGAAGTCGCACTAGCTACCTCAAGTACCTAATCCAGGCTATGAGGTGTCAAGCCAGAGACAGAAGTTAGCAAACGTTACCTTTTCCTGGGATATTTCCTCTTGATCATTATTGGCTCACGGTGTACTCTTCGGTGCCCTATATGCATGATAGCTACGTTAGGGACATAGGTACCTATGTATGCAAGAATTTATATCTACAGGCGGGGTTCGGTCTGTCCCGGTAGTGTTTTTCGGGACCCTTGGAAATATTCGGGTTCGCATGTGAGGAGGTCTTACGGGCCGTGTCGGATCAGCCGGGGTTTTAGATTAGTGAGTTTGTATTCTATATTGTGCTGTTTACTCAAGTAATGCTGTCTCCAGATTGGAAGTTCTTGTCCAATATTGAAACGGTTGAATTGACTGACACCAGGGTTTGAATATTCAGGTGAAGAATAATGCTATCTATGGACGGTGCTGAATAAAGACAACTGAAGCATATAATAGTTGACTATTATACCCATTGCATGAGATAGAGGAAATCTAGTAGCAAAAAATAAATAAATACATAAATAATAGAAAGAGAGGATAGAGAGGATATCTAGCAAAGGAATCGATTAAAAGTTCCACGGGATAAAAATCATAAAAAATTGCAAAAAAAAATGCCCACTACTGGAGTCGAACCAGTCGTCTCCTCATAGCTTCCTTAGTAGTATGGTGAAAATACTAGTGAGGCGCATTACCGCTGTGCCAAGCGGGCGGTGATGAATTCGCATTTAAACGCAGTCTATATTATAATGCATATTGAGGTAAGAGTGGAAAATTAGGGCCTTCATCCATGGCTGGGTTAATCCATAATGGTGAATTTCCACTGCGATGAAGGGTTATTTTGATGCGATCTATAGAATTCTTAATCCAGAAAGCCAACCTTCAAATACGAAAAAAAAAAAAAAAAAAAAAAAAAAAACCATCTTGACCATACATATCATATAAACTACAAAGTCTCTATACCTCTTTTACGACGGCATACATTGCGATTGCTCCATTATATATACTGCCATTGATTGTCATACACTTGGGTATGTACGTAGATACTAGTTAGATCACAAAGTCGGTGATCCAATCCCGAGATACTTTATATGATACATATGTCATATGTTGTGAAGCTTGACCAATGATGCCCTGGCGCATTTCCGAGCTGATAGTTAAATGTTCTAATCCAACCGCTTAAAAGGGGCATCCTGCCCACTTGCTGGCCTTGATCCTTTCAACGTCGGCTTCCATTTCCTCAGCCCCCAGCCCCATGCGATTTTTGGGACCTACATCTGTAAATAGATACCCTTGGGGCATGTATTCTTCAGGGTCGTCTCCCGGTACCTTACCGCCGTAAAGCCACTTGGCCCAGGCGATTGGGCCCCAGCGATTCCAGAGTGTGGGTTTGGTGTAGAAGGGATAGTTTCCGTAAGGTATCCACTGCGCCATGCGGCCCGTCTTCGGATCCGGATCGCGCAACCGTTTGAGCTCGAAGAAGCGCGGCAATGTGAGGTATCGCAAGATGAATCGCCGAATTGCGAGGAGAGAGTATACGGTCGCGACGGCCGTGATATCGGGTTCAGGTAACCTGCCAAGGGAATAAACCGGTCAACCTTCCGCTTTTATAATACCAAAGCGTAACACAGGTGGAAGTACAGATATAATACCTATAGGTAGGTGTGCAACCTAAAAGCGACCAAGCCAGAGAATAGAATCGCAAGCAAATAGGTGGTTAACTTACATAAAAGCCTCGCGCTCCCTTCCGCCTAGAAGACTGATGGCGATATCAGTCGCAAATGATTTCGCGAACCAAGGGACCCAATACGTTATCATAGGTATCAGTGCTTGAGCGGGTTTGGCGGATATAGGGCTAGGTGTCATAGCTTGGACCTCATAAGCCTGAGCCCAGGCCGCAACGTCATCGGCAAACTCGATCCCGTCTCGCCATCCGGACTCAGCGTGGGCCAATAGACCTTTATACTCAATACCCATTGCGTCACCAACAGACTTCCAGAACACGCCGTAGGCGCAGTACTCCATGTCATTCATAGGACGCCACTCGTACAGTCGCGCAAAGCGTGGCGGCTCCAATATGAACACAGACAGCGTGTACAGAAGGTCGGCATTCGAGATAGTCCCTTCTTTAATGTATTTGCTGTGAAGGAAGTTCATCCGGGCTAGGCCTCGCATGGCCCGCTCTGATGTTGGCGGGTTTATCATGAACTCGCCGATCAAAGCTGCCGTATCCTCAAATCTGCAATTGTTTAGCGGCTTGTCATGCAATATATGCCTGGCATGTCTCTCACTCACCTCTTGAGGCTCATGACCGGATCTGTCAGGTTCCTCGTGCCGAGAAGCAAACGACTTATGCTCTCAACGCCATACGTCTAGTAAACCGCCGTACCGATATCAGCAAGACATTACCGCAAACGCGTTGATGACCGATAGTATGTACTCAGCTCACCTTGAAGAGCCCAAATTCTAGTGCTAGAAAGTGTGCGAGCGGAATCTCCCACGCGGCCATAAACTTGATGACCTGCTGGGCCTCAACTTGCGTCATGCGTGAAAAGGAGGCCCGGTCGGTGTACCCAAGTTTCCGGCGCAACGCATGCTCGCGGCGGTAGCGCAACGCTCTGCATAATCCTGCGTATAGGAGGACGCCAGGGACGATGAGCTGCTTCCACGATGTCGACGGCAGGATTGCCGAGAGCGGATGCAGCGGGATGATAGTTGCCGCTTCGGATAGGTTCATGGCAGGGATAGGTATGCGTGAGGGATCTAACTAAGTTTTTTTTTCTCTTCTTCTTCTCTTGTTCTTATTTCTCCTTAATGATTCATTGTGAACCTACTTTCACTTAGTTATAGCTGGGATCTTATTGTTGCAATAGATGAGAAATGAAACGGGGAAAGCTACCTGCTTTGAAATCAATAGGTTCCCATGGCTTTATGGGATTGAGACAGAGGTCAACAAAATAGTTGTGACCATTAAGAAGTGACCAACTTGCATAGGTACCTTAAGTAGATTTAATTCGGTCTCACCCCACTAGGCAGCCTACAATACGAGATCCTACGATCTTCTCTTATGATGAAAATGCGGGCGCATTTTATTATTTGTCTTCTTCTCTTTTTCTTTTCTTTTTTTCCCCTACTCGTTCAGAAACGTACTATGCAAGCTCGGGTTATTTAAGGGTATTTCATGCGATTATAATCCACCTCTCTAGCTACTAATGGGCAAGGATAGACGAGCTAAGGGTTATACGCATTGAGTTAGGGATAACTTGAGATGGGATATACTGTATACTGTGCTACTTGGGTTGAATATTCATCCATGTGACCGTATTATAAGTGAATACATCTTGATCGCAGTCTGTATATTGATCAAGGAATCTACGCAAAGGTTGTCTGTCCATGTCTCCTGCGAAGCCATATATTGAACTCCCAACCTAGTACTCCATCTTGGCGAATGTCACTACTTTTCCTTCTTTGCGTAGATGTTAATGCTGTGAAACCCCCGTGTACACGATATATTCTGGGAACTATTGGTTATTTATGGGCTATTTTCTGCGTGGCTCACATACTCCTCAGGAGTCAAGATTGGCATTGCTCGTACGACTGCTGGAGAACCAAAATCGAAGCCTCCGATCATGGATCCTACGTCTACTTAGCGGCTACAGTCTGTACTAAGGCAATAATACTTGTATCCACTAACAAAATGGTAACACGTTCATAGTACTTTTAACACTTCGACACCGGCACGTTAGTGTCCACGATTTTTTAATGCATAATAATTCATTTTTAGCCACGATGCTTATTTTAAGCTGCTTTCACTTTCCCCGCTCTCGCCGCCTTCCAGGCCTTGATTTGGTTCAACAGGCCAATAACCAGAGGCACCCCCACAGGGCCTAACAGGGGCAGGTAAACAGCGATCTTATGCTCATCAGGGAAGTAAAGCTGTCCAACCATACTCTTCTCGAAGAAGGCACGCTCGGCCTCTACGTCGGCAATGCGAGCGTGTTCAAGACCATCGGTTCCGCCGAGGTTGGAACATGCCAATTGTAAGTGATACATGGACTTAGCCACGCCGTCAGCGACACTGGACGGGATAGATATGCTCGGAAGGGCCAACGAGAGACGAGCTAGGGATCCTAGGGAAGAGGAGGCGCGGAGAAGCACGTCTGCGGATCGGATGCGCGTGAGCGTCGACAGTCGCATGGGCAAGGAACCTGATTGTGGCGTGCCGAGTAGCGAGAGCAGATGCGAAGCGAATGTTAAGACAGGCTGTTTGAGTGTTTCTGAAGCCACATGATTCGTAGAAGGGGGTGGCAAGAGATACACAGAACCCCATTGCGGTATAAGCCAGGACTGGGATGTACTGACCTCTGAGGTCGTACCAATAGTTTGATTGCCAATAAATACCACGAAATTGACTGTCGGGGCGCCTCCTATAGAGGGCGACAGCGGCCATTCGGCAGCATTAATGAAAGAAGATAGGTCCTCTTTGCTTAGAACTTGCGATTGTACACCGGGAGTAGCATATAGCTGAACTTGAGTGTCAATAGTAAAGTTATGGATAGGCCCGAGCAAGTCTAATATTGGTTTCATATATTCGTCTATAGCGGATTCGATATCCCAGCTGCTTGGGGATGGTCCGCTCGTAAATAACGAGAATGTGAGATGATAGGTCCGGGAGTATTTCAGGGACCTTGTCATTCGCTTCTCTAAAGAATCAGTCGAGTCTTGAGTGGCTTCTAGTGGTCGTTGTTCGAACGGGATGGAAGACTTCGCTAGGAGATATGACATAACATCTCGCTCTTCGGAGAAGGCTAATCGAAGCTGCGTTGCCAAATACGTCGCAAATCCGGAAGAAGCAGCATCGGATGCTGGTATCGAGTTTGGAGGGTAGGTGACTTCGAGGATGGGTTCTTGCGAATGGAGAGAGGACGTAGCGGCGTCGCCAGGAGTAAGTCGTATCGTGAGAGCAATGTCTGAGTTGTGGATAGGATGTTTACCGGCGGATGCAGATGTTTCGAGCTGTAGATGATGTCCTTTGAAGTCGTTCGCAGTATCTAACGCTTGTTGCGTGATTTGCGCGAGGTTATCGGTCTCGTCTTTTTGCAAATTCGGCGCATCGATCGCGATTTTAATTGGGAAAACCGGACTACAAGCCTTGAAGCAGGATTAAATCAGTAAGACTCCCATTAGACATTTATGGAGGCTGCGCTTACCCTGCCGTCGGCCCAGTCCATCATCTCGCTCAGGGGCAGATCTGCCCGGTATATCGTAGTCGTCTTCCACCATATTGGCAAGCCTAGGAATAATACAACAAACCAAAAGGATGCGACGATGTAGGACCGCCTACGAATATCTTCTGGTTTTTCCGGCGGCGGCTGCTTTGGAGTTAACACCGGGCTCTTCTCATCGTTCGTCTTCGAGCTGTCGCTATCAATCGCTGCAACCGGTTTACTTTCGGGCAGGATATTATCATGATGGGTATCACGATGGGCTGCGGGAACAGACGACGACATGGCTCAGTATATATCGGCGGGGCTACCCTCTCGGAAGCATGGCTTTGGAATTTAATGCGTCGTTGGTTCTGGACTAAAAATGCCAACGTGTCGCAAAATATGAAAAGCTCCGAATGGAGGTACCTAACCTTTAAGGAGTGACAGCGGAAGGCTTCCGGTGCTGCGGTGCTGCAGTGCTGCAGTGCTGGGGTACTGCTTTGAACATTTTGAACATTTAATTCAGCCCCGTCTGCATGGGCTTAATTACATACCAGGTACCAAAGTTATGATATGTGACTAAGCATTACTCATTACTTGTAGAATGCAGGTGTTCAAAAGGGCTAAAACAAATAATGGATTGATAAAACAGTTGTTATGTTATGTAATATTCTCTATCGTCTTCTTATAGGATCAGTACTATAGTACTGTATGTACACCTAACTTTTGGGATTGTGCGTTGATCCTACCTAACCTCAGGTACATAAAATACCACATAAAAATATCGTCACCTACGGCCACCAACCCCCCCACCTACATCACTTAAAGAACGCTGACCGAACGAGTACATACATCATCATCATACCTCTCTGCACGCATATATATATGGATACCTAGGTAGACTATAGGACGGGTTAGATACCTTAGGTACCTTACCTAAGGTATTCATACAAGTCCACAATTTTCGTTTTTGAATTGGCTTTGAAGCCTCGGCCAAGGATAGGATTGCCTGTCAGACGTGCACCAAGTCAGTGATGTTGCAAGCCGAGGTTCTCAGGGACGGGGGATTAGTTTTCCAGCTTGTGGACCAACCGATGTCCATGTCCATGACAAAACTCTTCTTACGCCTCTTCTAGACATCAGAGGTACCTAAACCATATAAAAACAGACGGGTTTAGAACGCATATCTGTTAGAAAGCATGGAAAGGACCTGATATAAGTTGTACTCTCCGTAATACCAACCTTAGGTACCTAATCTAAGGTATTGAGCTTTCTTCTACGTACTTCCAAAACCATATCCAAAGTCCTAGGTATCCGAGAAGTGTGATGATAATGCGGATCAAGGATCACTAGTCTCCGGGAAGCCTTCTCGAAACGAGCCACCTCGGCCCACCCAATGCATCGATGATATGGGCGAACTGCGGTAGCCTGGTAGCTTGGTAGGTTAACCTCTTAGCTACACCTTACGTACGGTTTACTGTACCTTATCATTTCATTTATTCACTCGGCCCCCAGATTGTACCGAACGCTATTAACTCATTATTTTTTTTCCCTCTCCGTCTTCTACATTGAACATTCCTTTTTTTTCTTTTCTTATAGTCTTTCCACCAGGTATCCACGAACTTCAATGCCAATTATTTATTCGTACTATGCCTAGTTTATAAGCCTCTAAAAATATATTACTGCTCACGTCTAGTTTTGTATCTTCGATGAGTTCTTCTACTTTGGTCTAGTTCCATTCGATTTTTATATCCCTTGCTGGGACAGTTACCACAATAAGCTAAGTCACCAAAAGCTGGAACATGGCGAGTAAGTTACAAACACAAGCGCCGTTCCTTTGTGTCGGAGTCGAGTACTTGTTGAACACCACTCACCTTATACCGATCTTCAATTGTGCTTTTTTTTTGTGTGTGTGTGTGTGCTAATTGTTCATTTAGCTCCATTAGCACTCTCCGTGCCGGCGGCAGCGGCGGGGCTTGCATATATCAATGCTAAGACGGGACTCTGGTATGATAGAATTATGCTACGCGGAACTGTTCAAGCCATCTACCGCGTTGTAAGTCGGGGTCGAAATGACCGTTGTAATGAATTTTATACTCTGGAGAATGCGGCCAAGGATACGGCAACCAGCAATCGCCCTTTTATCCTCTTTCAAGATAAGTCATGGACGTATGCTGAGGTTTACGAAATGGCGTTGAAGTATGGGAACTGGTTCAAGACCAAGTTTGGTGTCAAACCAAAGGATATCGTCGCCGTTGATCTTCAAAACTCGGACCACTTTATCTTCATCAGCTTTGGCTTGTGGTCTATCGGCGCAAAGCCGGCGTATATCAATTACAACCTGACCGATCAACCACTGATCCACTGTGTCAAAACGGCGAATTCTGTTCTCATGCTAGTCGATCCCGAGCTTGCGGCGAATATCAACGATAATGTCCGTGAGAATCTGGGAGATCTCCGAATTGAGTTCTTAACGGAGGAGGTAAAAGCTGAAGTTCTCGCCACTGAGCCTGTAAGGCCGCCTGACTCTCTCCGCTCCGGCGAAGAAGCTAAAGATATCGCCATTCTCATTTATACTTCTGGTACGACGGGGTTACCGAAAGCCGCCATTGTATCTTGGAAAAAGATGATCTTGGCAGGATCTTTCGTCGGTGGCTACTTGGGGACGAAACAGTCCGACGTGTTCTACACGGTATGCGTTCACTCCTGAAATTGGCGCAGCGTTCAAATCTAATTAATTCCAGTGCATGCCCCTTTATCATGGTTCAGCTACGATTATGGGCATGAGCCATTGCCTAGAAAGCCGCTGCGCATTCGCGGTAGGTAAGAAATTTTCGACCAAGACGTTTTGGAAGGAAGCACGCCAGCACAAGGCAACTATGATTCAATACGTGGGAGAAACGTGCCGTTATTTGCTCGCAGCACGACCACAGATTGACCCAGCCACGGGCGAGAATTTGGATAAAAAGCACAACATCCGTGTAGCATTCGGCAACGGTCTGCGACCAGATATTTGGGAGAGATTTCGGGAGCGGTTCAACATCGAAAGCATCGCCGAGTTTTACGCGGCGACGGAAGGCAATCTGGCGACGTGGAACCTCTCCCGCAATGATTTCGCGTCGGGGGCCATCGGGCGATTTGGAATCCTTTATCGACAGATAGCCAAACTCACGTCCGCGATTGTACGGCAAGATCTTGACACAGATAGTCCTTGGCGCGATCCTAAGACAGGTCTCTGCCGACATGTGGACCACGGCGAAGTTGGCGAGCTACTAATGGCATTGCCAGCCGACACAGAAAGGGACTTTCAAGGATATTATAACAACCATGAGGCAACGGAGAAGAAGATCCTCCGGGACGTATTTAAGAAAGGCGATGGATATTTTAGGACGGGTGACCTTGTTAGCCTAGATAGCGAGGGGCGAATGTTCTTCCACGACAGAATCGGCGACACGTTCCGCTGGAAGAGCGAAAATGTGGCGACCACAGAAGTGAGCGAGGCGCTGGGTACACACCCGGCTGTGCAGGAGGCCAACGTGTACGGCGTGCAACTACCAAATCATGATGGAAGAGCTGGATGTGCTGCTATTATGCTAACCGAAACTCATGATGATGCATTGCTACGGTCGTTGGCAGAGCATGCACGTAACAAACTGCCTAAGTATGCCGTACCCCTATTCCTACGAATAGGAAAGGGACTTGCGGCGGCGGTTACGGGAACGAATAAACAGCAGAAGCACGGCCTACGCGAGCAGGGCGTGAACCCGTCCTTGGTTGGTGACGATGAACTATTCTGGCTCCAAAATGGGACGTATGTGAAATTTAGAAAGAGTGATTGGGAACGATTGAATGCCGGCCAGGTGAAACTTTGAAGCTACAGGTTTAATGGTAATACTACGAGACACGATGTGTAGACCTTTGAAAATACAAGTAATAACACGTCTCATGGAGAGGAACCTGGGCCTAGTAAAGATTAGGTGCGGATAGTTTCCTGATATAGGGCCTCTGCCCAGTCAAGTTAGTGATGTCCTATTGCATTAGGTACTTCGTAGGTCGCTACTAGTCAGCACGCTAATGCATGCATAAAACTACCCGTCGTCTCCACTATGCAGAACCCCTCCTATGTACCCGTCAGCCCCTCCAAAGGCAAAAAAGAAAATAAAAATTTCGGATTTCGATATCTTTAATTCTTGTTCAGCTCATCGATACTTCCCCCATCTCCTTCGCCATGACGTCCCAACTAAGTGCACCTCCTATCCTCTCGACACCGGCAGAACATACGTTCATTGAAGACCCAACACCGTCTTCTGTCATTTCACAGGCAAAACGCCCCGATAGGTCTGATCATGAGCTTCACGAAGTCTACGAAATCGCCCGCACGGCATCCGAGATCCAACAGAATGGCTGGAAACGAGTTGCGCTTCAATTCCCCGACGCGATGCTACCTGATGCACCCTGGGTTGTCGGCGCATTAGCTGCAGAGCTGATGAAGGGACAGGCGGAAACACACGACCAGAGTCAAAGATTGTATATCCTAGCGGACACTTCGTACAGCGCCTGCTGCGTCGATGAGATTGCTGCCGAACACGCGAATGCCGACGGCGTAGTACATTATGGTCGAGCATGCTTGAGTCCAACTTCGAGGCTACCAGTAATACATATATTTACTAGGCAGACATTAGATTATGACGCTGTATTCGAAGCGTTCGAGAAAGAGTTCCCCGATAGAGCAGAGAAAGTTGTGCTGATGGCGGATGTCATGTTTCAAGAGCATGTTGAACCTATAAATAAGATATTGAAGGAAAAAGGTTATGCCAACATCATCGCGACCGAAATCTTACGGGATCCGACTGGGACGATACCAAATCGCAAACTTATAACCTCTGACACGTCCGTCAACCTGAACGAATACCATTTATTTCATATTTCCACGCCTCCTACCTCCTTACTCTTAACTCTTTCCTCTCGTCTCTCTTCTTTAAGGATATACCCGACACCCTCTTCACCATATACAACAGCATCCGAAATTCCCGACCCTAGCGCTACTCCAGGTTTACTCCGCCGCCGCTACGCTCTCGTCATCCGATTCGCTACGGCGTCCATTATTGGAATCCTAGTGAATACGCTATCTGTAAAGAATTACATGTCAACTATTTCTACCCTTAGAAACCAGATTGCTGCTGCCGGAAAGAAAAGCTATACTATCGTCGTTGGTAAGCTGAATGCCGCAAAGCTGGCCAATTTCGCCGAAGTGGACGGCTGGGTCGTTGTTGGCTGTTGGGAGAGCGGACTGGTGGAGCAGGAAGGCCTTTGGAAGCCTGTTATTACGCCTTTTGAGCTCGCGCTTGCACTACAAGGTGATGAGAGCAGGGTCTGGACAGGCGAATGGTGGGGCGGTATCGAAGGCGTCAAAGCTTCAACGGCCGTTGATGCAAGCAACGAGAAATTACTTGAGCAAGAAGATACGGCTAGGTCAGTACCGGCGGAAGTTGAAGGAGGTGTCGATGACGAAGAGTCTGAGCCTCCCGAGTTCGATCTCCGCACCGGCAAGCTCATTAGCCATAGCCGACCTATGAGAGTTGCTATACGAAACGCGCCGCGAAGCGCACCTGAAATTGACGTTAATAGTCTAAGCTCCAAGCAGAGAACTACAAGCTCCGCAGTTGCTAAACGAGTTGTCGGGGATATTGCCTTAGTAAACGGTGTTGCAAGTCCAGGAGCGGAATTCTTAAGATCACAGAGAACCTGGCAGGGCTTAGGTACAGATTTCGGTACGGGGAATGACGAGGACGAGGAAGAGGAGAGCACTGTCGTCGAGGAGGGACGAAGCGGAGTTGCTAGAGGATATACCGTTGGTCAGGACGAATTGCGGACATGAGACAGCTTGCTAACATTGCTGGCCATAATACGGAAGGCGTATTATGGAGTTCGACATCTGCCACGGAAATGAAACGACACTCTAAACATCGAGTTTCTGCAGAGGTATAGGGGACTGGCAGAGAGAACGACGAACTACAACCTATTCCAAAAATGCCGATTTGGGCCCCTTTCAAGGGCTCTTCCACAGGTCTCCATTGATATCCATCTTCTCTCACCATGTTGGTCTCGCGCGCCATATCAAATAGAAAATGGGCGCTTGATATAAGACTTATAATATGGATGTTTGATGCGGCGACAATTTTAGGGGCCCTTAGATGCCCCCTAGGTATCATACTACGTACGATATAATACCTGGAAGTTACCTGGTAGAGAATTATGCCCTGCCATGAGCTATATTCCTCCAGAAGTATGCATCTTCTAACTAGCCCTTATGGTAGACATACTCCTCAATCTATCGAGCTATAAATATTTAAGCCAATTATTTCCACGTATTGAGCTAAATGCCATTCAGGTAGAATACCTCAGACAATACTCAGGTCATTATCTCGCTTCTATTCCGTCCCATTACCTCATTATTCTCATAAAAATCCACGGGCTTTCCGTTCCATTCGACAATATCTATTGTCAGTTGGAAGGACGATGAACATATAATCGACTAGAGGTACCGAAGCCGATAAATTAACTCGTTGCTACTGCTCATGAAGCATTTATACGTCCAGCAATAAATACATTGGCCACTCCTAGAATTGTGGAAGTGGAATCTGTCATTATCGTTAAAATTCATGGGTGTCGCGAGTCGAAATCTGCACAAACCAACACTGCGCGCGGGCAGCTCAAGCAGCCCAGCCTAGCCTGCTGTGCTCAAATGCGACCCATTTCATTCCCAATTCCAACTCGTTTCAACATTGCGTAAAATCAAATCAGTCCCTTCCGAAAGGTGAACAGACGCCGATCCCTCTACGAATCCGTATTCCCGGATTCCCCTTAACATCATTCATATCAACGCTTTCTACATTGCGCTAGAACTCACCTAGCGCCAGTTTAGGTATATACTACTAACAAAGCCCCGCCCTTCTTACACGTAGACGCGGCGGTGAGAGTGCGTGCTGTGCCTGCTGTGAGGACTGCGGCTGCTGCGGTGACCGTGGCGGTGAGAGTGCGTCTCGCGGTAGTACGATGTGCGGTCAGAGGAGGAGCCGGCGCGATCGCCGTGCAAGCAGGCGAGGATGCTAGTGATAAAAAAGAAGACGGCGTTCATGATGCCGAACGCGAAGCAGGCCTTGAGCATCGCGCACGTCTTGTCGACGTTAGCATCCCAAGTCGTAACGGACGCGCTGCCAAAGGGCCCGAAGCTGACGTCGTACGGGTCGCCAGGCGTGATACTCGTGCAGTCGGCGCTGGCGATCATGCGCAGCGCCCACACCGCTCCGATGAAGGCCCCCACGAACAGCAGGTCGAAGATGGCGACGAAGATGGCGTTCGCCGACGACCGGTGGTAGCTGAAGAGCGTGTAGATAGACCACGCTAGCGCCAGCACCGACACGATGAACAGCACCAGGATATAGTTGGGTGTGAGCTGGTTCAGCTGCACGTAGCCGTTGACGAAATACGCCAGCATGCCCATCGTCGGGATCTTTTTTCGAGGGGAGGTTATCGTTAGCGCGCCTGTGTCAAGAAGATGGCATATTGTGTTGAGAGAGCTTACCAGTGTGATGATTTGCATGAATCGCCAAAAGGCGAAGAAGATAGCGAACAGCATCTCGGCGGTTCTTTGAACGTGCGTAATTCGAATGCGGCGAAGAGACGGTTACGCTAGCGCAAGTATAGTAAATTTTACGAATAAAAGAAAAAAAAAAGATGGATAGACAGAAGGATGGCGACGAGAGGTGAAGAAGGTGTATATAATGGTGTAAAAATGAAGGAAGAGAGGAAAACAAGTTAAGGCGACGGCGAGCTGAAGGTCAAGTTTTAGGTATCTAGGGATGGATTTTTCATGCACGCCAAGAGCTGCAAAGCGAGGCGGTTGGTTGAGTGCAGGCTGGGGATTTTTCACTTTTTTACTGTCTTGGTCTTGGGATCGGGAATCTTGGGCGGCTTGTTGATAACAATGGTACGGAGCACAAGCTGATGTGGTATTGAAGATCCGCCAATGGCTGCCTTGGATGAGAGACGATGGGTGATTTCGTAACCGGGAATTTTCTGATAAGTCGCCTTGAAAAGTCGCCTTTTATGTGCCTGTACAAAGTGCAGCACGTGTATACGATATACGAGATAATTAAAAGTGGCTTGCAGCAGCGTAACAAACACCTGGCTACTCTTTGCGAACCCTTATGACGTCGAAAGAGATCAACCTCAGATAGGTGACTTCTCATAAAAATTGGCAAAGATTCCGGGGCTGCAGGCTGCTGTAAAGGTATCGTGGGTTAGGTTAGGTGTCTTACACAGAGCTCGGTGCTTGGTACCTGTAACCTTATGCGCCTAGGGTACGAGCGAACAATGTAGAAAACTTCACCGTCAGCTTTAAAATTTATTGAATCGGTATGTTGCTAGGACATTGGAATAAATATTGCTCTCCTCAATCCAGGTTATTAAAAAAATTGCGGGGTTGGGAATAAATCTGATCCTCCTAATCGGATCTGAGGTGGCTGGTCAATCAAGTACCAGGTACGTAGTACAGTACGATATAATGTATCGTTGTTCGTTACAGCTTATCACAGCTTCATTTACACTACAAGCGCTGTCTAAGCTAGCTAGACGGAGGTAGATATGAGGGAGCGTATGGGGAGAACTAAACTCATAACTTCAAGAATTGAGCGTGATGGGCAGTAATTAAAATTACATCGGAATTTATAATCGAATCCAAACTGCTACTCCAAAGCTTGGACGCGACCAATACCAAGTAAGCTTAGGTACTGAAATAGCTTCAAGACCTTTGGCGGGGTATTATACGTGTATGCCTTCCTATACTCTTCCCAAATTACCTTAGATTAGGTACCTGTTTGAAAACCGGACCCCATAAGCTTGGCTTATATCTTCACACGCATGTATAAAATTACATTAATGAAAAATGCCCGGAAATACATACTCCCCTTATTCAACCCCTTTACACTTTAGGTATCCAAAGAACCGCTCTGAATAAGCAAAGACCCATCACAGGCTCTCGTGAGCTTAGCTATCCTCCTCCACGACAGATTCAAGCTCGTCAAAGTCTCGGATTACCGGACCCAGTCCATCTGAGCTATTTGGACTTAAAATGGGTGCACCGCCTACGCTTGAGGGGCTATGGCCAGGGTCGAGGAAGCCGTCCACGCGCGTTACGTCTAGGTTGAGATCCAGAGGTGCTGGTGCCTTCGTACGCCGTATGCTCATGCTGGTATTCATACCCATACCCTGCTGCTGCTGCTGTTGTTGTTGTTGAGGCGGCGGCTGTCTAGGTTCTTCGAGTCTGCCGCCGCCTAAACCGGTGCTACCGGGCCCAAACGTCGCGTAGCTACGCTCGCTTCTAGCACCTCGCGAACTGGCATAGCTCTTGTGACCTTGGTAATTCCCTGCCGACGAGGACGGCCGGATGATACTCGAGGCAGTGTCGTCCGAGCCCCCCCACGTCGTGGTAGGGGTTAGAGGTGCGGGAATGGCTACGCTATTGGTCGGCGACAGGACGCTGCGCGGCGTATACCACCCACCGTTGCTGGAACGGCTGGTTACGGTCCTCGGAGGTCGTGGAAATTTCTGCGCTTGCGCCCGCATCATACGCAGTACGGGATCGCTCGAGTGCATGTGGGAATTAGTAGACCCATCCGAATCGGCACTTTCGCCACCGCTGTTACCCTGCTGCCACGTCCGGGGCGCGATCCAGCAGTGCGAGAGCTTATGGTAGGCTTCTGTATCAGGTGCTGATGCGCCCTTCCACGGCGGGGCTTTAGTGCCCTTGAAACGCGGAGAGAGATGGTATGAGACATTATCTTTGTATCTAATATTGGGCGCGTCTACCGACACGCTAGCCAGAGTTTGCAAGATGCAGTAGATGAGCACCCAGCGGCCACGACGTGCAACGAAGGGGTCCAAGGCGCCGACTTGGTCCGTCTTCTCAAACTTGACGAAGCTTTCGATGAGGTCGGACTGTTTGAAATCAGACCCCAAGATGTATATGTTAGTCGCTTCAGTATACGCCAACTGCGCACGTTTTTCAGCATTGCGATCGTCGGAGACTTGTTTCGCGTTGCTGCCACTGTTGTTCTTGTCCTTCTTAAACCTTTCTCGGCTCGAACTAGCCGAAGATGGAGTATTTAGTAAAATCGACTCGGGGACAAGAGGATAAGGGTGCGGGATATGAGGAAATCGCATGCGGTTGTCGAACTGGATCAACATGTCTGTAAGAGGCAGGTCAGGCGTATCAGCTTCGAATGATTTGTTACCACTCTCGGAAACCATCATCCATTTTCGACTACTTCGCTCCTCTGTCTCGTCCCATACTATATCTCGATTAACCAAATAGTCGTAAAGCGCTCCGAAATCTTTTTGCATTTGCCTTGCCAGCGTCCTGCTCAGCCACGTTTCCTCGCCTTCCGCGGTTCTCACGCCAGCTTCGGGCGGAGGCCAGTAGCCGTGCACCTTGGCGTAATGTGAGATGAAGAATTGGCGCAAGCGCTCGGCCGTGTCTTTCGCAGCACCCCTCGCGCCCGGGCCGGTGGTCGGCCAGATATCCTCGCAGGAAAACTCGGCGAGGCGCTCTTCTGCAGCTTGTACGCGAAGTTGCGTCTCGAGGCAGGCTCTTTCTAAAAGAGCCCGTGTGATAGGCGTGACGAATTTGAAATCTGCGCAGGCTTCTAATCGGGAGTACATCCCGGTACAATGCACGAACGCCTCGCACCAGCCCTCTTCCCACCGCACCTCTGGGGTTTCCGACCAGGCAAGGAGAGAAACAGCCGTCTCCGGGTCGTTGCGGGGGTCGTCGATTCCGCGAGCGGATAGGTAATTTAGGATAGTACCTAGGTTGTCTGCGTCATTGGGCATGTAAGCCTTGAGACGTTCAAGCAGGTCGGACAGCGCCTGGGAAAGCGATAAGCCAACTAAGGAAGCATGATACAGAAGCGCAAAGACATTGCGTGTTGTTATGGCGTAGCGGAGGGCTTCGACTTTACCCATAGTTGGTGGCGTTGGGAAGTACATCTCATAGGAAATTTGACCATCGATGTCCGTAAGACTGGTATCTTCAGATACCGGGGGCGTAGGCTGGCCGTTCCGACCCAGGTTATAACTAAGTTGCGGAAGCGTACTCTGTCGTAGCATTGGTGGCGCTCCTATAGGCGATGGGGGTACATGCATGCGTAGATCATACTCGTCTTCCGTGGACCCTTCACGAAGAAGGGTAATAAGAAATCGAGATTCCGTTGCTTCAATGATATGAGATGACAAGCGGAAAGAAGGGTTTAGCCGTGGGCTCTGTCCTTTGCGGCCGAAAAATATTAATACATCACCGTTGGGGTCCCATAATTCGGGGTCCTTTCGGAGTTTGTTCCATCGTTGAGCAGGCCTTCCAGCACCGATCCATCGCTTAATCAGAGGCATCGTCGAAGGGGGAGGGAGCGGGGGTAGTTTAGCGGATGGCGGCGGCGAGACTATTTGCTGATACTCCGGATCCCATACCAACTGCTGCGGGGTTTGAATAGACGTTGAAGGAAGCTCGTGTACGTCGAAGAACTCGGAATCGTTATAAGATCTTGTAGCGGCGGAGGACTCGGGCCTGTTGCTTTCAGCGAGTTTCTTCTTCCTAGCTCCAAACGTGAAGGCTTTGGTTAGATTTTTGCGGAACTCGTCGCTCTTCTTGTCTACCGCACTTCGAAACCCTGATCGTTCTATTCCCGACACATCCTCTGTCCTCAAGACTGGCTTTCTTGCCCTGGCGTACGCGAAGTCGGGCATCGGACCCTGATGCGATTGGTTATTGTTACTACCGCCCTCCTTCCTCCCGGACTCACTTCCGCCGCTCTGACTACTGTTGCTAGGATTGCCTGAGTTAATGATGTAACTGCGATAGTTGGCTAGCTCTGTCTCCCTCGACGGTTCAGAGAACTTAAGGAACCGCGCGTTTGTTGTGCCATGGCCAGTGCCCTGCGGGAAGCCATGGTCATTGATTGAAATATCATCGCTCTCGGAGTAACGACGGGCTTCTGAGGATCGCCCACCCGACTTTGTGTCGGTGATCTTTTTTCGGACGTAGGCGCTACGTCCCGACATGACACCACAGGCGAGACGGACGGTCTGCTCTCACTAGATTGGGGTGAGGTATGTTTATTTTAAAGATTGAACTCTGTGCAGAGCTCGATGCCAAAGAACTGTGGGGAACGTTGAATTGAGGGCTTTTCCGGAGACGCAGTAGGGGCTAGTTGCAGTCTCGTATAAGTCATCCGATCTCTAAGATAGGGAAATTTTCCAAGGGAAGCAGTGGAGGACTACCGAGAAACCATATAACTCAGTACAGAAGCTCGGTCACGGTCAGCGTGTCCACGAAGAGCCGCAAAGCAGATCTAGAGGAGCATTCGAAACTATTTGTCAGGCAAAAGAAGCAGGTCACATAAGTGTAACTCCGCGATCAGGCCACTTTGACACATAGATGCCAAGTAAGAGAGGAAAACCCCTGAGCCACGTGAGAAAGCTCAGCTGGGTTGGAGTCGTACGCACGTATTTTGAATATGTAACTGAGAGTAAGAAACTGAAATACTGATACTCATGCATTAATAGGGGAGAATCGATAGTCTAGAACACGGTCTCAGAATGGTAGGCGACGTTAGTATCAATCGCTTCAAATCCGATAAACAATGAACCTGTGGCGTGTATTATTGCTTTTTGCGATATTGGGGAACCCCTCTTGTTCTACTCTAGAAGTTCAACTGCAACGGGATTCACACGGTAGTGTTACCCGTATAAAAGAGAAGAGTACCTACCTAAGGTATGTATGTCGTGCTTCTCTTATACTGTTCTGCATCCGCAATTGGCCCGAGCCATGGAGGGAATGTGCATGATATCCGCATATCTAATTACATACCATATTATCAAGAACGAGGGCGGTAAAAGCTAGTAGAAATCGAGATATACAGATGCGAGATACCTAGGTATATCGATGTGGGGGATGCCAGGGGTTTTGATCGACAACCGTTAAACATGGTGCTCAGGGAATGTCCATCCAAGATTCCCCGATGATGTACTGCTTCAAGTAGGGGGTGCCCTACGCCCGGGTCTGTTAGGTCCCTGATTAGCTGCAGTTATCTGGATGTTCGAGGCTTGGCACTTTTTCTTGTTGATAACATCGAATCAACGAACATGCTAGGTCGACGGAGCAATGCCACGTACATCTAAACCTTATATTGATAATGGACTTTTCACTTTATTTAATATACGTTGGTAGGTATGAAGAATTGCTCGAGAGTTATTACAGAGTAACAGGTATTTTAATATACCTCCTCCATCGGATTGCTACCTAATAGTGGAAGTACGATACTTGCGATGGCATGCAGCTCTATACCGGCAACGTCCAGGGTATATGCAGGGCTAAATTAGTGCTTAGCTAGACTCAAAGTTAACCTCCCAACTAACTCGATATATCCCAGGTATCATGATAAGGCACAATTCTGGCTGGAATTTTTAATTACATGTACTTGCCAACTTCGACCTTACTTTGTAGACGGCTTGTTTTGTGTCTTTCTAATTAGTAATAATATTGCTGAATTGTTTTACAATCATATCACTCCTTACCTTAGGTACCTTCTAACTCCCATATCCAGCATCCGTTGTCGCTGTCAATATCAAGAGTTAAGACAGCTCTTCTCTAACTACTTCTTACCGAATATCAACGTGTCTCCTCGGACATCCCTTACGTCCTCGACGAATAGCCTATTCGCTTCAATTACTTTCCAAAACAATAAAGTAAAATAAACATAAAATTCTGACCGCTTCGTCCTGTTGAGGGGATCTCGCGTGTTTGCTCCCACATTTTCGGCTTTCAAGCAATTGGATGTAGGTACGCACTCGGGAACCCGCATTAACTAAGACCCTCCTAGATCGATCTTGACAAGACACATCTCGATTGGCTTATCGAATAAGTGCTGAGCAATAGTAGTTGTGCTTTTTGTCTCAGATGTCCCTTTGTATCTCGAAGGTTGACGACCCCCCAATGCCTCCCACGCTGTGTAAGCGTATATCGTTATAACACTTGGGCGAATGATTCTATTAGAACAGCCGCAATAAATCGAGGCATAGCTCAACATTTGCTCTTCAGTTTTGCTTCTTTATGCATTTCTAATAATATTGCCTTGATAGGGAATACGGCAAAGCATTGCTACCCTAAGCACTCTTACTACGTGCTCTATCCGAGGAGTCGAATTGATACTAGGCATTGATAGAGGCCTTCGAGCTTAATTAACTGGGTGGCATGATTGAACGTTACCTTAATAACCAATACCGATCCCTACCTACCCTTACGCTTTACATCGCGTTCCTGCCTCTCCACGTCGGTTATTTTAGGGCATGCCTTGTGTATGGGATAAGACAACTACCAAATTGATCATGAAGAAGGCAAAGCATAGAGAGTATAACTAACTTAAATTACCTAGCAGTAGCTATTTGCACATGCTATCAGGTTTTAAAAGCTAATTGCTATAGCCTTTTAATGCCCATCTCCAAGTAGTCAACCTACACATTGCCGTTACATATTCAGGCCATAACGATGCGGCTATAACATCTCATCTCTACTCCTTTGACGATGCAATTCGCACTCCAAGCCTCCTGCAGCGCTCCTCAAAGCTCGCCAATCGGGGGTCACTGGTATTATTCGCAGAACGGCTGTCTTCTTCCTCTTTGGCAAGCTTCCCAATAGTCTTGTCGGCGACGTGTTTCCGTGGCAAAAATTCGGGGGCAAGAGGGCTGAATCTAGTTCGAACAGGATTGGCTGAGCTTAGGGATTCCGTCTTAACGTCAACTTCAGCTCCGGGGCCGGTGTGGGGAAGTTCTTTAGCAAGAGCCTTGGGAAGACCGAATTCAAGCTGCTCTTTAGCCTTGATCGACTCGTTGAAGTTTAAATTGAACATGCCTTATAATGTTAGTAGGTATGACCGGACAACGTTCGTATACGCTTGTCTACACTTACGACCAACTGTCTTTCTCACGGCTATCAAATACAGCGAATACGGTCCTGTCTCGGGTTCGGCATGCCCAGCGTCGAAGGCGTCTTTCCATAGCGCAATTAAGGAGTGGCCATTACGCCTGTGATGCAAGATTGTCTGGCGAACCAAATGCAAGAGGGGCTCCTGATTGGCTTGATTGATCAGGTTAAGGATAGCTGTAAGTATGGTTAAAGGTAAGGACGTTCCGTTACTTTAGGAGACTACTAACCAGGGTTGGGAGGGAAGAACTTTGCTGCAGATGTGTTAATATAAAAGATCACAGAAGAATTTGAGGGGAAACGACGTACAAGTGTACTTGCTACCATCCTGAGCTTCGGCGTTCGCTCCAAGATCCATGGCTTGAATATTTGGGCTGTTTATTAATCTTGTTCTTTCATATATATGACCAAAGGTCGCCCTAAAAGGTTCAGACACCTGCTGTTTCGCTAAGAGAAACTTAGGGTTGCGCAGTGATGAAAATAGGACCTAGTGGTAGCGCCACTATGATATAGAAGGTAGCAGCGCAGCGAGGTTGTGAAAAGACAAAAAAAAAAAAAAAAAGGATGGGGAGAAAGACGCAATCTCGATGAGATGAATAAGCGCCTAAGCACACTTCCTGCACCAAATATCAGAGTGGTGTTCTAGAGTTGCGTAAAATTAAGGGGATCCGTGATGGTGTTTGCATGAAGCAACCAAAAATATCGTATGTCAAGGATAAAGAGATGAGCGAAGAAGTTCCAATACCTTTGACCAGACTAGAAACAGGTTAACTCACGGCATCAAAAGATCTTTGCGTAAAAGCATAAGAAATTTTGACAGTTGCAGGCCGCGGAGTGGTGAATCAAAGCTGGTGGGGGGTTGATGAAGGTGGTGATGGAAAGGGGCAGCGCAGCTTGTGACTACCTAGGTAGGTAGGTACAGCTGAATGTTGCAACAGCAAAGAATGATGGACTTACTTATATTTCAGTATCTTAGGCCAGGTACTTTATAACGTTGTATAAAGTGAGATAAAGTTTACGATAGTGCTAATTAAGATGAGCTACGTGAACATCAGATGAGGAAAGAAGAAACCGTAACTTTCCAAGTAGTCTGTGTGAAAAGTCACTCTAAGCTCCGTAGCCACGTCTCAACTTAGATACCTTTATTACGTGGAGGTGCCTATATAATAAGGTGCCTACCAGGTACGTAAGTAATACCTACCTAGGTACCATTCCATTTCGTTAAATATTCGACGTTTAACGTTCAAGTTCAATGTCCATGTCCAATTCTGAACCTCTTACTTCACACTTAAAAGTTAACAATGATGTGTCTGTCGTGGATTACGGACTGAGCGAGACAATCAGTTAAATTTATTTGATCGTTATGCCATCTGGAATCTTCAGTATCACCAGCCTAAAATTCTCCTTTATGATATAGATACCGACGTATCCGGATAATGAAGGGCTCTCTAGTGATATCCAGCGAAACTCAAAGTCTTAACATGCGTAAGTATCTCCTATACAATCTGGTATTCGTGCCATACCCTAGATACCTACCAAGGTATCTAAGCATCTAGGGACCAAATTATTTATAGCCAAAACCCTCATGTCCCTCACCAACATATTCCAAGCTCTATACTTCGATTCTCTCCGCGTCGCGAACTTTGGTAGAATCGGTAATCGATCCATTATCGACGATCTTCCCAATGTCATTATAGATGTTAGCACCAGCAGGTCCGGCATCCTCAAAAGATCTACCACGTCTCTCAGGACCCAGTGCAGTTGTAATTGTAATACCAACAGCGACGATCGCTAGGGCAATTCCCATAGTCGGTCCGTACCCATCGACTAGCTTTCCACTCTTACTGGTAACAAAATGGCTTTCGGAAATGGCATTGACAATCTGCGCTGCCGGAGAAGAGACCAAGTTGCCAAGCTGGTAGGCGAGACCTGGGAAAGTAGATCGATAAGCAGGCGGTGACAATTCGTTGAGGTGGATTGGTATAACACCCCAGGCTCCTTGAACGAAGAACTGAATCGCAAAACCGGAAGCCGAGAGTCCTGATTCTTCTGAGGGGAGAATCCAAGCCGGAATAAGAAAGCAGCTGATCAGCGATGCCCCAATGATGGCTCTACGGCGTCCAATAAACTGAGAAAGGTAGCCGATGATAGTGCCACCAACACAAGCTCCCGTATTCATAAGGATGCTGGCTCGTGTAGCAGCATCGTTTGGGAGCTCCTTCGACTCTAACATAAATGTCGTATAGCTATCTTGGCTAGCATGCGCATAGTAATTAAACCAAATCATCAGGAAAATGCAGTAGATGCATAGACGCCACTCTTTGGCAATTATTGACTTGGTCTCTTTCCAGAAGTCGTTGGCTGTAATGTGGCGACCAGCAGCCTTAGCTTCTCTAAACTGCTTCGACTCCGGGAACACACAGCGGAGGAGGCCAGCACCAATAGAAAGGCCAGACGCAATCCAGAATACCGTTTTCCATGTATCTGTATCGCCCCCAACTCCAAGGTTCGCACACGCAGCGAGAACATATCCAAGAGCGTATCCTTGTTGCAGAATACCACTCATGAGACCACGCGCTTCAGTCCTGTTAGATGGCTTGTTAGCATGATATATCCGAAGATACCTAGAGTCCTACAGCATACGGGCAATTCTCGAGAGCCATGGCCACAGCGTTGCCGTACACGCCCCCCATGAATAGGCCGAAAAGAGACCGTACAGCGAGGAACTGCTGAAATGTGATACTGTATATAGTCGCAATTTGTAAGAGACCTTATTGATGTGTTAGATATCTTGGAACTGATCAACTACCTCTAATGTACTTGAGCTCCTACCGAGAAAAATCAAATTGGCGACCATTGGCCATTTTCGACCAAATCGGTCACCGAGAAGACCAAATACGGCAGCACCGACGGATCGCAAAAGCAGTGTCAAGGTAATGGCAGTAGTGATATCGGTCTTGCTACGCTCGTAATAATGTGACAACTTGACCGTTTGGATCGCCAAGGCGTGAAAGTCGAAGGCATCAGCAGTCCATGCGAATAAGCCTACAAGAAAGGAAATCCAACCTCTCGCACTTAACATCATCAAAAGCGAGATGGGGTTTCTTAGCTTCTCCGGAGATTGCCATATCGTATAAGATTCCCCGAGCTCATTCGTAACTAGGACTCTCTGTTTCCATCGGAAGAGATCGCTCCAGGATTGCTTTGCTGTTGCAAATATGCCTTTGGCGAGGGGATCTGCAGGCTCATTGGCGGTCGCCATTTCATACAGTAGGTCACCACTGCTTTACTTAGCTCTTAGTAGGTTATAAAAACTCAAGAAGGCTACTAACTTGCGCGACTGACGTCTTCAAGAAAACGAGGGCTTCATGACCCCAGGTCCTGATGGATATCCTTTCGATATACTAACTTATAAGTTCTAAACATAGTTCTGATAAGAATCGCTGGGGGCATGCTATGTATCATTCGGGGCAGGTGGCATTGTCGGAGTCACAACTGCGTCGTAGGGACTCCGCGCATTCATATTGAGATTCCATTCATTCTATGGCCTCATTGAAGCGATGCGACTTAAAAATAGTAAGCACAATATGCCCCCTCCCTGGTGATCGACACTAGTCTTATTGAGAAACAGGAAAGAGGTGTTGAGATGTACCATTCACAAAGACTTACTCGTCTGAAGACAAGACATAGGGATAAGGGACTATGCATCTACTTGATATACAGCCTGAAGCTTTAACAGATAACTCTATACACTAAGAGCATCAGTACTTTATGTAACAGGTATATGCGTACACTCTCACCTCTATAGCACGCTGAATCAAGTCCCTCAGGTATATTCAGTAGCAACTCATATCTAGGTATATCTGTCACTTCTAAAGTTAGGGCATACTTATATTCCTGCCTAGCACAGATATAGGGGTTACGTGCAGAAAGTCTTACTCGGTGAAACTTTACAGGAGCCACTAGAAAAAGTGTGAATATCCTTGATGGACGCAGAAATATCTCCGATATCTAGCCCCACGACATATAGAAGATTGAGCGAAATGGAATGCATGGAAAGGTTCCTCGCATGAATTATTGTAAGATCAGTCGGTTCAGATGGGAATAATGAGCGTCCAGTACAGTACCCTACTCGGTCTATAAATTGTTCAGAAGTCTCGTTGTCAACATAGGAACCAATAGATTGTGAATCCTATAAGACTGAACCATAATCTCATTTTATCAAACTATTAGGAGCTGAAAGTGGCCCAAACCTCTAACAAGTCATATCCAATCCAATATACCATCTCTGTGGATTGACAAGAAGTTAACTTGGTACCTCTATCCTGAATTTGAACTGTATTTATATAGTCTAATAGATACTTTAAACTTTGTACGTTCTATAGGTGAACGCGGTCTTATACTTGTCTCCCGAAATTTGTATTCTCGTCTCTTGGTTCACCCAAGGCATTTTGTACATCGTCACGACTTTCCTTTTTCTCAATCTGCGAATCATGCGCTTCCTCATCGGTCATGGTGCTAGACGATTCTAACAACTGTGGTGAAAGGTCGGTACTGGGTGCTATATGCTTCTCGCTTTCCGCTTGCTGCGCTTCTTCGTCGTCAGGCTTCTTATAATCGGTGGGTGCGAACCTCGAGCGGGCACGGATACGTTCGCCATACTTGTAGAAGGCGAAGGGAATCACTGCTAGCAATGTTGCAACACCGCCGATTAAAGAGCCTCCACCACCAACTCCGAGCGCTTCAAACATGTAGTTGGTAAACAATGGTGCCGCAGCACCACAAGCTGAACGACAAACGGTATTTACTGCGATAGCGGACGCGGCATACATCAAATAGGAGTCGACTAGATAATTCAAATATCCTACAAAAATTAGCATAAGCGAAGTCGCCAAAAATACACCAGCTATAGTTGGAACGATCCAATGAATTGAACTGCCAATCATGTTAGTCGTGCTTCTATATCGATCATGCGTTGTTTGCCTTACTTAAACTCGGCGGTCCACGCAAACCAAAACATGGTAGCTGGAAAAAGAACGCCACCGATGAGAGCCAGAGTTAGCCTGTCTTCAGGTTTTATGGGTATCCCGCTCTGCATCTTCTTGGTCTTATGTTTGGAATCGAAGAAGACGATAATAGCACCGATGAAGGAACCGATCACGGTCCCAATTAAGGGGAGTTCTCCAACCCCGGCGTTCCACCCTCGTTTTTGCTGGAAGACTATTGGGTAAATAGTGAATAGCATGTAGAGTAACATGTATACGACAGACATGTAAACGGCACATAAGAAGGAGATAGGATCGAAAAGGATGATCCACGGCCTTGTTAACGCCACCTTATAGATCCCTACTAATGAGCGATCGCTCTCCTCAACCGGGGCCTTGACATTCTCGTAACCTGGAACCTTTGCCTTTCTTATGCGGCGAGCTCGATGAACTAATATCATAGGACCGAACGTCTCGGGGATGGTGAACATAGGTATCGCTGTAGCACCGCCGAGCCATAGTAAAACATAAAAGCTCCATCTCCAATTCTTCGTAAGCTCGAGGAAACCACCGACAACCGGTCCCAGGGCTGGCCCTACCCAAACCACTAAGATAATGTCAGCGATCAGATAGAACATTCGGGGATCATAGCCATAGCTTGACAGTAACAATGGCTATCCTGATCGAGACCAACGGATCCCGAAACAAGCGTAAAGGCGGAAATCATCCCAATATTACATACTGCATGAGAATACGGCCATGGTGAAACCACGCTCGATGGGACCCCATAGGTCCGCAAGTACGCCGGGGCTGTTGCTAAGCGGAGCGCTAACAAATGTACCAGTGAGAAACCTGCCAACAAGCAAGCTACCGAAGTTTGGCGCGAAAGCACAGAGGAAATTAAATGCGATATACAGCAAGAAGGTGCTATAAAAGATCCATCTTCTTCCGTAGAACTATTTCAACCGCTTTGTTTAGTACTTCATCTACTTTCAGGGGTAAGATCTGGGGACTTCATACCTCCGATAAGGGGGCAAATATTAGAGGGCCGGCGCAATAACCCAATAAGAAGAGGGTTATAGTGAGTCCAGCCGCCTCTTCTGAGATGTCGAACTCTTCAGATATGCTCTAAGATACATTGCATTAATAATCTTGACACGCCTAATGGTAGAATTATGAGTGTAAGAAATCCAGTGACTTACACCAAAGCAACCGGAAGGGGCCGATGATGCGAAAGTAGCATTCACAACAAGTAACACCGCACATATTGTCACGTACCATCGCCTTGGTTTAGACCAGTTATGTGGATTTTCGATATCATCGGGCTTAAAATCGACATGCCCATTGGAGTTGAGGTATGGGCGTTCTTCAAACTCCAGTTCAGCAGTCTTATACGGCTTCGCCGTAGCTCGTGACAGAATACGAATAAGCTGTCCCATACTTATTCGATTATTCCGAATTCTACTTTCCGATTTCCGTGGTGCGAATTACTGGGATAAGACATATTGGTAGACGATCGAAGAGGACGGGGAAGGATAATAAAGAAAATATACCCCATGAGCTAAGCAGAGTGAAGACTCGCGCTTAATGTTAAAGGCGATGCTACCAGGCATGCAGCGTAGCATTGAGATGAGATGACAGCATTGCGTCAACCTTGCCAGCTACCGATGTGAGATTTCGTATTGGGTGTTATTGCCGATATTCATCCTCTAAAGACCGGGAATAGCTCAAGATCTTATCAATCAAAATTGTTAGGTCAACGGAGTTTAGTGATTCCGCCCTGTCCGTGAGCCTATGATCGGCAAAGTCTAGGTGCTAAAATCGTGTCATGAGAGCAACTATGATGTATTACATTATATTTGCAAGGGGACTGTCTTCTAGAGCACAGCACTGGGAACAAGAGTGAATCCCGTCAGCATACATACATCCGCCGTACCAGACTGACCCGGAGATAACAGATAGTTAACCCCTCTCTCTCGTAGTTTTGGGCATCACATTGATTTCCCATTTGTCAACACCACAAAATCACCTAAAAACTCATGACTCACGCCGCGAGGCATGTGGGGTCAAATTGCTGCTTACAAAACACTGTCGAAGTCGTTGGCTCGTCAGGTAGCTGTTGCACTATCTTATATACGTGATATCCGATAGTGTAGGTGTTTGCGATCGCTTGCGACGAAGAAAAAAGAAAAAAGAAAAAAAAGGGGGGTGGGTGGGGGGAAGCTTGGATAAGGGGGGTCGTCTTACTACGATCTATTAAAATCTACCAACGCCTCATGTAGTAAAGGTACCTCTTTGGTTATCCTTAGCTTAAAAAACGGATTTATTTAGACTAATCTGCGAAACAACTCAGTCATTTGCTCATTCTCAGCGGACTTGTGTGTAACGAACTCAACCCTTCTATGAGAGAGTTACATTAGAAGCCTTGATCTTTTCGGGTGGTGCGATATCCTGACCCTTCTCAACATCTGTGTCATCTTGCACATGCGCCTCGATAATAGCGTCGTCCAGTCCCCAAACCATGTCCTTCAACAAAGTCTCTTTTGCTGGCATGACATAGCTTAGTATCGTGTAGATGGCGATCGAAGTCACGAATGCGAATAGGAAGTTAATGGTGTAAAGGTGAGTGGCACCATCGTTGATATGAATAGTTTCGGGGCCGCTGATGCTCAGGCCTAGCCCTGGGAGAAGAGGCGCGACGGGCACAATGAAAGCGATTGCTGCACGCCAGTTGCATCCGCTGACATAGCGATAACGGCCATCTGGATTGTATAAGCCGGGTATGTCGATACGCCCCTTCTTAACAAGCCAGTAGTCAGCCGCCATTATGCCGGCCATTGGTCCGAGGAATACGGCATACCCGCTCATGAAGGCGAGGAAAGTCTGCGCAGAGCTGAGGATCTTCCATGGCACCAGCACCCAACCTCCAACAAGCGCGGCGATAATACAGCCTCGCTTGATATTGACCCAACGAGGAAAAAGGACAGTTAAGTCATTGGCCGCCGAAATCGAGTTAGCAGTGATATTTGTACCAACCTGTTTCACACGGTTTTAATACGAAAAACCCCTTATAAATGACTACTTGAGATCTTTTGTACGTACCTGTGCAATATACCAGGCGAGAGCGGCGAAAAATGCAGCACATCGTCCACCGGAGCCATAATCGAGCCAAATTGCTATGATGTCCAGGGGGTTCCAGAGATAGTCTCCGCTAAAGACTTTGCTCGCGGACGTCGTCACAATACCCAAAACGCCACATAGAGTAAATATGATGGGCATCGCTGGTAGTTGGACATATTGACCTCTAGCAGACCTTGCGTAACGAGTGAAATCAGGTATATTGACAGCCAACGTGCTCCATTGACCAGATACACTTGACATACAGGTTAGCCATAGCCAGGCATACTGTTGCCCGCCTACTGTTGCTCGTAAGGCGAAGATATCACCACCTCCTCCAGCCTTTTTAATACACCATCCCATCGTCGCGATGGCGGCTACTGGGGCGGCGAACAGTTTAACCCAAAACAGTGGACGAAGCTTGGTAGGATGAATTAGGAGCAGTGGCAGTTGAATTATCCAGAAGAGAAAGTAGGAGAGCATCCCCTGAGTCGTGATACCAGCAGATTGGGACAGTTGATTCGGAATGTTGTTATACGACGGTGCCCACGCACGCAGCATAATCGTGACGCACTGGGCCCCGTTCGCACCCTATAAGTTCACGTTAATTTTATTACTCATTTTCATCGAGTACCGCTCCCCTTCTCCCTCTGGTTTGGTTACCTGTATACCCAGCCAAAACATAGCCAAAATCGCCCGACTAACGATGCAGAAGTATCTTAAATAGTACCCAAAACTGCTAGTAGCAATCACAGAGAAGGGAACGTGAAGCTTCGCGCCAATCGCGCCGTTGAACACAAGAGGCACAGCGACGCAAAATGTTCCTACTATCATGATGGGAATGGCCTCGCGCCAACTCAAGCCCACAGCGAGAATCGCCGAGGCCGTCTGCCACGTAGCAAGATTGATAGTATCAGTAGCCCAGTAGGCCAGAATCGTCCATATGCCCCACGTCTGATCCTCGATGGGTGTCGGGTCTACGAAGCCAGCCCGCGTCAGTATTCCACATGAAGTATTCCAGACAGAGAAACTCTACCCATATCACGGTTCGTCCATACATGCGACGGGGCCAGCGCTCCAGTCTGCTTAGGAAGTTCCCAAGAGTGAAGGGAGGTAAACCTCCGTCTAAGCTCAGCGGCCGACGGCTTTCTGAATGGAACCACCATCTTGCTGGACTCTGGAGTTTCCAAAGATGAGAATCGACTCTTGAATCCGAAGACGCTAAGATGAACTCTCTTGAATTATACTATGTAAACTCATCTCAGAGGCAACCCTGGACTGATGTAGATATACCTGGTGCATCGTAGGTAATCATAGGTACCCGGTGATACGGGACGATGCTAGATAAGAGAGCTGCAAGACACGCAGGGGTATGAGATAGCCTCTCAGCCATCCTAGAATCCAATGGGGAACGAGATCCTTATCGGCTTTTCCAGATTAACGTGGCTAATCAAGAGTATTTCCTGCCGGGGTAGTCTCAGAAAGACAGCCTAGCAAGCTGAAGATATGATTTACTATGTAGGTGCACAGTGACACATCCATCCCGAGCGAGTAAAGAAGGCTCAAGGCCTCTATCCAGAAAAGATCCTCGTAGTCTTTTCCACATCCTTTACATATACCTTATTAGATACCTCTTATTCAACATGCCTACCTTGAGACAAACGAAAAGATAGGTGTAATATGGAATGAATAGCGTGTTTGTATCTATGGAATGTCTCGGGTGAGTGCCGCGGCGAGATGGCAGGGGGGCGGCTTTCAGACCGCGTTCTGATCCATGCCAATCTTATGTACAATAACGAGAGGTACGGAATACATTAAGCCACAAAGAAGAAAAGTAAAACAATCATCTCTAGCGTGGCTACGTAAGTTTCTCACAAGATCTTCCTTTATCCTCCAAAAAAAAAAACCCCCCGAAAGCCGAACTTCATCGTCGTGCTAACCCTTCCAGACCATCCTGCTTGTCGCAGAATATGTTAATAGCCTGGATAATCTTCACTTCTGCTTTGCCCTCTTGATTCCGAGTGAATGCTAAGCGCCAAGCGCTTTCGTTTTCCACTATCTCGCTGTGATCGCCCACCTTTTCCTCTAGTTGGCCCTTGAAGACACTCCCAGTTTCGCCTTCCCACGGGTTAGCTGGCGTCTCCGCTAACTTTGTCAATAGATGTGGCGCGACAGTAATGTGGTGAGCACCCGCGAGCTTCATGACTTCTTGTATAGATGTCAGGCTAGCAGGTAAAACCTGAGTTTTGCTGCCGATCTTCTCGTAATATCGCTGAGCGGAACCGCAAAAATCGAATGCTTTATGCTGGTCGACGTAACTAGATGTCCACCACACGATCAGCCTTTAAATTCACCAAACAATCAGACACCTACGAGCGATGCATACTTCTCGTCAAAGTGCACTCGCAGCTCGTTGATATACGGCGCGATATAGGTACAGCCGACATGAGCCGCTAGAGCAGCTTGTTCGAGACAAAACATGGTTGTTGCTAGAGTGGCGATACCCTGGATTTCCAGCTCTCGACACGCCTGTAACCCTTCCCAGGTAGATGGTATCTTGATACAAACCCTTTGAGTATCGTATGCCGGGTCTAGATCCTTGAATATCGCAACGATACCTATCATGCCTTCCATTAGCGATCCGATCACCACGATTCAACGTTGCGTTAGTCACGCCAAAGACATCTACGTACGTTTGGCATTTTCGATTGTCTTTTGCTTGTCGTAAGAGTACTTCGGATTCGTTTGTACGTGAGAGTATCCCTTCAAGTAGGGCACTATTCTCAAGGCCAATTTGACCATCATAGCTTCCACCGCGAGCTCTTCTATTCCCACGCCAGGATATGACGAGCGCTTCGATGATGCATAGTTGATAGCGTCTTGAATTAGCTGGGCGTGAACAGGTTTCCCATATTCATTGAGGCGTATCAACTCGTGGTACGCGATCGCCTAGCATGTTTTAATCCTTTACTTCCCGTAGCGAGTTTCGTCCCAAGTCGGCTCACCTGGTTTGACGTACAATCTACGAATGGGCCAAGCTGCTTCGGTACTGTTTTCATAAGCGTCAGGTTGCCTTCTCATAAATATTTCCGTTAGCCTAGCGGACGACTCCTTACCTTCGACATCGAAAGTATCACAATCCACCGCGGTATGCGACCGTAATACATCTAACAAGGTTTCCTGCGCACCCATCTTTTCTCTCCTGTATTTTACACTCTGTTTGGTAACGGATAACGGTAGCAGTTGTTAACGTTTGGCTCAACCAAGCACCTTTTTTAACATTGTAAGGGTATAACAATAGGGACTGCGAGCTCCCCGTTGTCAGGTACCTACCTACCTAAGGTAGGTAACTTATTGGATATTTCTGCACTACCTGACCTCGGCCGGAATATAATGGACCAGCGATCTCGGATGAAGCGGGGGAAGCTACGGCTATTGTGAATTAACATCATTTGCGGATAACAAGCAGCTCCAATTCGTGCAGTAGTATCCCTTAGGTTGAGTATATAAAACATATGATCTACATACCTATACTACGCCGGAACTTGTATGTTCGCTCCAAGGAGTTCGTGCTACTTTGATAGGTTATGGTTCTTAACCTTGCCATCAAAATCATTCCTATTGACGATATAAGCCCTTGACCTGAGGCAAGTTTATTTAGAGGTTATGGAAGCTTGGGTATATTAATTCCGGCTTAGCTATTCTTAAATCTTGATCCCTCAGTAGACATCTGCTTGCTCCGCTTGTGGATCTAGGCGGTGCCGAGCCCGAGGTTGCTATGTAGGTGTTTACAAGTACCTATATCGTAAGCTACCAGCCTACCAAGTACATTATTTATTAATGTCACAATTTGCATGTTATTATCACATGTGTCTGCTATTTGGATAGATGTCACCGCTCAAGGTATACAGTAAAACAGTGCTTCTCACATGACAAAAGGGGGTTGTTAGGCGCTAGTTTGGCGGAATGTGCCCCACGTTTGTTGCACGCAGATATTCGCATTGCCTCAAGAATGCAATAGACATCCGAAGATTAGCAACCAGATTTACCAAGACTATTGAAATACAATATTGTATTAACAGCATACACTTCTAGGTAGCAATAATGCTGCCTTGGAGTCCATCTTCCTCAGTCTACAGTTTTATAACAGCTCTAGCTACTGAGACAATTTTCAGGTATTGACGCATCCGGAAACGGTTCCTAGTAGTTTAGCATCAACGAATATGAAAGACTTTTGAACGTATACCAACCGAATAAGTCTAAGAACATCCAGGTATACGTCTTTTGTCCTCTTGCGCAGTTAAAACTATTAGGGATATTTGGCAATGACAAAGAGATGGTATGGGATGCGTTCGTCTCTAGTGCTCTTTTCTTCTCGATGCATCGAACAATAGGAATGCCAGTTTAGTCTTCAGGTAGCTAAAACAGAATATTTGGTCATGATTTACAAGGCTAAGAACACCATCTTTGTCCCTTCAAGATAGCGATTTCAATCATTGCCTTTTTTTTTTCTTCTCGTCTCTAGTTTTTTCTGATACGCCCGAAGGCACGTTTCTATAACACGCTGCGGCATGTTATACTATCCTTGATGCTACACTTAATATTGTGGTAATAACCTCCTTTTGTAAAGTGTAATTGTTCATGTTGTCGCCATGCAGAGTCTCACAACCACTTCCGTACTTGGACAGCCATCTCAAGAATATACACAGCAGCCCGCTGAAGAGCAATCTCGGCAACTACTTCAACCTCAAGTCCCACAGCCTGTATCACAACCCAGGGATTACTTCCAACGGACGCCACCAGTCTTCCAGTCGAGTGGTTTAGCAGAGAGAGTGCCCTTCGCAGCTCGAGCAAACCCTCTTATTGATAGGAACCATCCGAATTTTATGAGGGTAGAACGGTATTTCTTCACGCTACTCCGAAATACCAATCTTACCATTCAGGAGATACTTCAGAATACATTCGAACCTCACGAGATCTGTCTTATCGAACCAGTCAGCCATCCACCGGAGCTGGTTAGATTACAGAAAAGGAACTCTATTCGTTATCAACAGATTCTGGAAACACGCTTCCGGGGTCACGCCCCTACACTGCAGCTAAAGTTGGCGCTTCTTTACTTTGGATTGCCAGTTGCTCCGATGAAGCCCGGCATGGCTCAAGAAATGGTCATTACAGACTTAGACTTTCTAGAGGATAAGCTTGAGATTATGTCTGATCCTCTTGGGTTCTTGGACGAGTACGCCGAGAGAGTATACGGCGAACCTAATAGGCATGTTCCCGATCGTCATTTCGTCAAACTTCCGCAGCCACAGGAGTTCACGTCTTTGCGTATCCGCAATAAGCCATATGCTGATGATTTCTCAACATTGAACCTTCGCGGTGGAGCGGCGCCCACCCAAATGGACTGGGAAGAGGAAGGTGATGCCGCTACCAGTCCAGTGACCACTGCTGTAAGACTTTTCGGCTACCAGGGCTCGGTTCTTTTGACACCCACTTCGTCTGCATCAGCATATGAGAGCTTCGTTGAGGGTGTAGATAAACTTCTAGGATTGGTATACAAATACAACTATTCCATACGACTTCAAGTATGGGACACAAAGTCCTCCGACACCGAGCCCGTCGCGGAAGAAACAGGCATGATATACCAGAAAAACACTAAGCCCAGCAACGTCGATAAGATAAGTTTATTAGTTGAGCGATTGTTCAGCAAGGGAAATGCGGACGAGAGATACTGCGGTTTTGTGTTGTTCGACAAGGAGGAACCGCCTGAGTTCTACCAACCGTCCCGCGAAACCGACCGATACATTGTCCGTGTTTGGGATGGTGGAAACCAGAGCTTGTCATATATGAAGATTCCAACCGATCTTTCTCCGAATATTAAGCCGAACCAATTTAGCAAGGAATACTTGCGTGCAATGAGGTTCTTATTGCCGCGTCCTTGCCATCGATATCTGCTGTTTTATGCAGGTGGGAACGAAGTAACTTACGGATTACTTGATCCGCCTGTAGGAGTTTGGGATCATCTCATCAAAGAACAACCAACCGAAGACGCATTGCCTCTCCTGGCTTTTGAAGGGATTGATGTGCCAGACGATGTCATTCCGGTTTTCATACCAGGTTTCAACTCCTACGATGCCGACTTCTCGGACCCGTCCCGTGAACCACCTGTAACTACCCTAAGTAGTGATGATCTAGAAGTAGACGGAGATAACGACGCAGTCGGGCTATCTAAACTGATGAGTGCGGTAAATGCTTCTAACCCGTTAGTAATGAGCCATAGGAAGAAGATCGGATTCGAAGTCTGGCTTCCGGGAGACGACTTCTTGAACACCGTAACCTCTGGACAGTTCATAAACCTCGTGGATACTGAGATAAATGAGCAGTCGCTATTTAATTGGAAGACTGTCGTACGAAGGTACCAAGGACCAAGAGTCCATGCCGAACCTGGAAAGTCTGGCATCGTAGCTCGGCCCGTGTACAGCACCTACAAGTTCACGGCAAAGAACGACACCAATCGCCAGTTTTCGGTCAATCTCAATGATCTAGAGCTATCAGAGTTTAGAGAGGAGGTCAAGTCCAAACTGTTCCCCAGGTATAATCCAGATTTGAAGCAAATTGGTCTGCATTTAGTGCAGACTACTTGGACGAAGAATCGGATAGATTTCGCGATCAGAGCAGATACGGACGAGTTGGAGTGGAGATGGATTGTGAGGCACATTACTGAACCGGATATAAACGTATCCGTCGAGTATTGGCCAGATGACTGGGGTAAGTCTTCAGAAGGAAAGTGTCAACATATCGTAACATATCTGGCTAACTTGAGGCATAAAAGCTGTGGAAAAGGATACGACATGGGGACCGCGCTATGATACTGTAGAGCCGTTGTCGCTGACGTCGGAGTTCGATTCGATGGACAGGAGTTTCACATCGCGTCGTGTACCCGAACAAAAAAAAGTTGAAGAAAAGTTGCTTGAAGAATCCAAGAACAATTTAGAGGGCGCCAGGAGAGCACAGCGGCTGAGAGAGAGACTGTTCTGGGATAATATGAGCATGTTCACCAACCCAACTAAGCCTGCAATACCGCTCCAAGGTCCGCCTATTGAAACCATCATCAGGACGGGGCCCTACGTACCGGCGTTTACCACCGCCATGCGAACTCCTAGCGAAGTGGCTCGACTTGAAAGAGAAGTGCATACGTTACGGGGAAACCTTCTTGACAGAGTTAGAGAATGTCCTTATACGGACTGCGAGCGAATCTTCCGCTTCCAAGATGCGAGTGAGCTTGATCGACACTTGCGAGAGGATCATACTACCCTTCAGTGCTTCCTGTGCGACAAAGAGAAATACGTCCTTCACTACTATGATTCCCAGAGTATCAAGCAGCACTTCCTTGACAAACACCTTGACAGCATTAAGAAGGAGCTGACCGGGACGTCCGGGAAAGACGAAAATTCTGGCTTTGGTAATCACATACCTCCTATGCGAACACCTACCCCCAGGCCTACCCCTACTCCTTGGCCTAGGCCTAAGAGAGACACACCGGTTGAACCGGTTCAACCGGAGCCAGTGAAGGAGGTAAAAAAACAACCTGAAGTGCCTCAAAAAGTTACCCCTTTGATTAAATATAAACAATTGGAGGCGCCGGCGCAATGGAGAGAAGCAACCGCGTCTGACCCGCTCCCTCCTCGTCGACCCCGTTCCCCCGCGTGGGATGAATTTCTCGAGCCGCAGTCAGGACCCTGGGAATTTTTCCCGGCTGCTGACTGGAGATGCTCTCGATGCTTCAGAGCCGCGGGAAGACATTTGAATCAGATAGAGGTAAGTACACGCCCGACGTGGCCTGTGTCCGTGATATATAAGCTCACATATCGCGCTCGTGAATAGATGCATATGGACGACAGAGGATCTTGCAAAATCCGCCGTACCTTGGGCACCACAAGATACGGTCCCGTGCCTAACCGCAGCGGGTGGATCATGCCCGACGAGAAATTCGACTTCAAAACGGCGTATTACAACTTCGTCAACGAGTATCCAGCGTATAAGCTCACCATGTTCCCCGCGCGTCAAGAAAACGTGGAATCGGTTTGGGAAAACCCTCATGACCTAGAAAAAGCGACTGGCCCCGTTGAAGACGATCCGAACTACAAAGGGGTAGCATACAGGGAAGGTCGGGTCGACGAGCTCCCGTGGCCACCGTACCAAGGACTCGTGATACCACTAAACGGACCGGAACCAGAGTCGCCTGGAGTGTATACCTTAGTGAGTTTAACCAGCGACGACTCAGACACAGAGATAAAAGAAGAAGAAGAAGACGGAATTAAATGGGAAACAAGTGAGGATGATGAGAAGTCACGCAACTCTCAACGCGAGACTCGATCTGAAAGTAACATTGCGGAGTCGACGGAAGAAGACAGCGATGGAACCTTCGCAAGCGGCTACGATGAAAAGGACGAGGAGTACGATCCTAACAAACAACCCCTCGACACCGCGGACGAGCTCGAGGAGGAATACTCCGAGAGAAGTGCCGTGCTAGACCCTATCCGAGAGTTGGAAACAGATAAGTCTGGGGAGTCTAAGAAGCGTGCCACGCCCGTGACACCGGATGCTCCTCAGCCTGCCAAGAAACGCACGCGTCTACCGCAGTGGCCTTCCGAGTGGGACCAGACGAGCAATATCGTCCGGCCGTTACAACGCGGTTCCCAGCCGCCGGCTACTAATCCGCCTCTGTCGGGTGTGCCGAGTTTCCGGCGATCTAGCTCCGGACCACCTTCGGGTAGACCCCAGACCCGAGGAAAGTGAGGTAAAGACGTAGCTCCGGCTCACTACCCGACGGGAGGACGCGAATTAGATGGAGCAAAGTTGAGAGATGTAGTTGTAGATTAAAGAAAGTGGTGGGATGTACGAGGATAGAAGCGCATTTGATCTTTACGGTTTGGATTTTCTTTTATTTTCAGTAAAGGGGCTTAACCTGACCTAGAGCACCTTAGGTACCTGGTAGGATAGTTGATCTTTCGCTGGGGTTATAGCCTAGGAGGTACCTAAATAGTTAGCCCTTTGGTGGTCATTATAGTAATGAGTAGTAATCTGCTTCTCGTATTGTGTTCGCATATTGACCTGGCATGAAATATTGTCCACTATCCTTTATGTTAAATATTGTCTGTCTACAAGCTTATGGGGCGATTGGCGATGGCGATGGCGCCTCTGCCACTCCATGCAAAGCATTAGACTTCGCCCTTTGGCTCTTTCTTTTTTCTTTTTTTTTTTTTTTTTTTTCGAGCAAAAGCGTGGTAAGATAGTAGCACCTCTGTTATTGATTTGATATATAATGCTATCAACGTTACTGGTGTCAATGACCCCGATGGCCACGGTCTAATCCCCAGTGTCCAACCTCGAAATTGGTATCATAGGTATCCTTCTCCAAAGGGAAACATGAATGTCTTCAGGCAGCCTCGGGCACTTTCTACCGCCCTCGGTAAGCAAACAAAGTACAATAGAACCATTACTTCCAACTTGCTAGGTACGTAAATGCCGGGTACATAATGGTGAATAGGTTTTATCCAACCTAGGAGGGGTCTATACACGGATCCCTTTTGCTTCAGCAGAATTTGCTATGGCGATGTGCGGCGATTTGGCGGTGGGCACCGCCGCGCTAAGAGACGCACATTATTAACGAGGCCGTCAACCAGGTCTTCGTACCTATTTGGTTTCCTTTGCATGAGCATGCGGCCATGGTCAATTAGCGAACGCGCGTCCAATTCAACTTCGAGCTCATGCTCCTTCGCAATATTAACAGGCGCTCGACTAGGTTGGCCACAAGAAGTCGGGGGTCCCGACTTCACCTGTGTCAGATCGATCTGATAAAAACCGTGTTTGTAGCTGAGGCGATCTTTGATGCGGTCCGGAGGTCGCTCCTTATTGGGATTCTGACCACGCTCGATCTCTTCGACCGAGCCATCCCAGTTCCATTCCAAGTTGATACTTATGCGGCAGTCTAGGGGTAGGTGAGGGAAATGTATGTTCAAATCGGCAATTCGAGCCTTGACGATCTTGGCTATGATATTGCTGGGATTCTGTTCGTCGGCGGTGACGCGGGCCTTGATAGGCGCGCCTTGCTGCAGCAGACCAGAAATACAGGCTGGTACATGTTGACGCATATGGGGTGCAAGCTCGTAGAATCGGTCAATCTCTCGGCGATGTACATAGTGTACTTGTACGCGAGACGCCGCCGTATGATTGCGTGGGAATGAGGCTTTCACCTGCTCATTCAAAAACTCATTAAGCTCGCGGTGTTGGTTCTGGTAATAGGGTTAATTAGCAAGTCGACGAGACAAAACAAGACGAGCAGGAAAATCCGAAATTAACTTACCTCAGTCATGGAACTACGAAACGCCACTCTGTTACTGTCTAACACACACTCACCAGCTCTTATCTCGGGATTATAGATGCGGTAGTTGGTACTCTTATCAATAATGGTGCCCAGCTTTGCTTCGATCTCGAACACCGCACCCCGGCTATGGACTTCTTCGAGTTGAGGAAATTGGAGCACGTTAATGCCTAAGAAATCGGCAACCTCGCGACATAGAATATTCTTTGGCGTCTCGTTGCTAATGCTGGGCTCCCACGGGAACGGTTGGCCATTGAACGTAAAGGGGTCTTTAGCAGTTGCATGGTTAGGCTCTTCTACTCTGGGAGCTGCCGTGGATCGCGCTGTTTCGGGGGAGTTGTGTCGGGAGGCATGGTCCGGTTTCACGTGTCCACCGGCATCATGTTGATTGTTTCCATTAACCGGTCCGGTCGCGTTGGTTTGCTGGCGAATGTGCTGCTTCAGCGAAAAATTACGGCTCGCTACTTTAACCTGGTCGGGATCTCTACTATTCTGAGCCCAAATAGGCGGTCTGTCGTACTTGACACGCTTTCGGCGTGGTATCATCGGCAACGCTGACGGCCGCACTGAAGCATTTATCGAGGCGGCACGATTGCCATTCAGCTGAGGTGGCGGTGGAGCCTTTCGGTCGTTCTCAAGCTCGTCGGGTCCGAGATCTCTCTGTTCTAATTTTCGCTTCGCGGGAGCGCCAGCATGTTGGGATTCCATGGTGCTGTTAACGATGGGAGCTGGTGGAGGACGTTGGGGATTGTAAGGATTTACGTCGCTGCTGGTAGAGGAAGGGCGATGGCCACCGTTGCTAGGTAGACTAGGAACACGTGTTTTAGGTGAGACACTGACGCTTCTATCGCGTTCGCTCCGAGATTGTGACCCGCGATGGGATTCGGCAACAGCGTCGTAAGTACTGTGACTGCTGCTACTTGACATGCGTTGGATAGGAGCTGGAGGGGGAGGTTTCGGTGATGTCTGCACTGGTTGAGGGTACGCGGCGGAAACAGTAGAGGCGCGTTTTTGGTATGGACTTGGCGGCTGCTTGTAACTTAGGGCGGGCGAAAGCCGCGGAGGGATCGGCTGCCCCAGAGGTGTCGGAGGTTGAGATAGTTGGCGCTGATGTTGGGATTGCTGCTGCTGTTGCTGCTGGTCAATCAGAAGCGGGCGAGGATGTATGGTCGCAACAGGGCTGCCTTGGATATAAGGGGGCCCATATGGAGCCGATTGGCTATGCGCAGAGGTGGGAGTAGGGCTCGATTGGATTGAATGGGATCTCTGGTGTAAATATTGAGTACTGCCGCCAGGCGTACCTACCGGAGGTGTCTGTGGTGGTAATTGTTGCGCTTGCTGTTGGCTGTGTGGGTAAGAAATAGACCCGTGTTGATGTTGCGGATGTGGATGTGGATGTGGATGTGGATGCGATTGTGGTTGTGGTTGTGGTTGTGGTTGTGGTTGTGGTTGTGGTTGAGGCTGGGGTTGGGATTGGGATTGGGAATTATTGTAACTATCGCGAGAATGAGAATAAGCACCCGCAGGCGCACTCGGACCAACACCCGGACCAGCGCTAGCACCCGGTGGGCCGTACTGGTGTCTTTGCACAGGACTCACGGGTGGCTGTTGCGCCGAAGGAAAGGGATAGCCTCCGCTTACGGTACTAACCGACGACGTAGGTGTTCGTCTATAAGGTGACGGTCCAGATATGGAAGCGCTTCCTGGCGACCGTGGATCGTGCGGGCCAGGTGGCTGTAGCGGTGGAACGGGCGGTCTACCGGCAAACGCGTTCGTTGGGGGATTGTACGAGGTAGGAGATTGGTAAGGGTTTGGGTTAGCAGAACCTGGTGTATGGCTCGAATATTCGTGAGGATGTTGGATTTGGATTTGGCCCGGTGAGGCTCGAGTCTGGTGAGTATAATCTCTAAATGATTGGGGATGTGGACTACCACGAGCTGGCGTCGAAGGTGCGACTGGGTTTGCGTTTGCATTCGGATTCGGGATCGATACAACAGATGGCGACGTCTGTAACGACGGCTGAGGTTGAGGTTGAGGTTGAGGTTGAGGTTGCTGCTTTTTTGATGCGCCCCCGTCTGGTCCGTTTAGCATGCCGCGTAGATCCATCTTCGTGACGTGGGCTGTTTGTTCTTCTTGATATTTTTCCTTGTTGGTTTCGTCTCTTCTCTCGCTTCACCCACGTTGACTTTCAAAAATTTTACCAATAACTTTCTTCTTCCTCTTCTTTTCCTACACTAGAAAATCGAATGCGCAACACGTGTATACATACATATACACTTATATCACCTACACGCATGCAACTTGTAGCATGCAACCGACGATGTGTGCGCGCGCAGTCTCCGTTTCTCCTCTCTATGCCTGATTTCTTCTCTATCGCGCGCGCGCACAATCACTCTATCGCTCGGACTCAAAACCCGCGTGCTCTAGCGTAGCGTCATCGATGCATTCATATGCCGATATTCAATCTTTTCTCCTTCGGACGAAGGGAATCAATGCGACGGATTGTTGATGAAAGCCTAGACTATATCTTATCAAGGTATGGAAGAAGTCGGTGTATGGTGCAAACGGTCGGTCGAGAGAAACCGGTTTATCGGGCTGGGTTGGACGTCCGCGTGTTTGGAGCCAATATCGCGAAAAATATCAATCTTTGAATTTCCGCCGTCTAATCGGATCTTCCCTCCGGAAAACAATAGCAATTGCTCTACGTTGCTCTCGAGGGTGGAAATAGATATTATAAAATTTATGCGCATAAATCCGCGACGGGCGATAGAATTGAATGATGATTATTATTCCTAGTTTTTATTCCTAGTTGTACAAGAACTTGGGTCGAATTATAACAAAGATTAGACCAGGGATGAATGCGAAAGAGTGCGTGACACACATGATGAATCGATCAATCTAGTAGAGCTTTGATTTTTTTTTTTTTTTTTTTCTTTTCTTCTTCTTCTTAAACTCTCCTATCCTTGCCTTAGGTAGTAAAGGTATAGGTACCTGTAGCGCTACGTTGGAGATCGCATGTGTCAAAGTATAAGTACTATATAGAAGCAGCCGATACGAAATTTGGAAATGCAGGGTGATTGAAGTACATACGGAATACATAGGTAGGAGCTGCCTAACTGTGCTGCGAACGTGTAACTTCTAGTATATCATATAGTTTGATTAAATGATGGGCTAGGTACCTCTGCTTTACATATTCCATTCTATTAAATACCTAAACACTTAGAGGTCAACGGAGTGAGAAAGAACTTACCTAGGCGTCGACTTTGTGAAAGTCTCGAGGAACGATCCACATCAAAGGATATCCAAGCTCCTAAAAGAAGTTGAAGGCCGAGTTGAATGCCATTCAGGTGAACCAGGTCAAGTACAAAAGAATACATAAATACTTCTACTGGTAGTGCTTGTTGAAATTATGAAAAATATACCGTCCTCTAATTGGCTACTTTTCACTTATAAAGCCACTTGCAGCTTTTATGGTCTTATGAGGCTGGTGTACATCTGTACATCTGTACATTTGTACATTTGTACATTTGTACATTCTTAGGTACGTACATCTTAGGTAATAATTGCCAAGGCAGGGCAGGCAGAGCTGTGCCTGACGTGGACGTTAAAGCTTAGCCCGCGCCAAAGTTGTAAGGTTTGCTTCAAGTTCGGCTGTTGCTTCAACCAAGTTCAAGCTTCGCATGCTTGACAATTCATTGCATCTTCACCACCAACTGGCCCCAAGCCCTTTTTTTTTATAAAAAAAAAAAAAAAAATAAAACAATACACCATACAAAAACTAGTTATAGTATTACGCCAGTCGCATTGCACAGCACGACATACGTAACTGTCGCCGCAATCCTGTAATCGACTCGGTTTCGGTCCATCCATATTCTCTTCCCTTCTCTCCTTCTCCACGGCCCGAAACAAGTCGTTGGGTGACCCTCCCATCATCCTCAATACAGGAGCGACTTCAATATGCCTGGTCTGGTTACTGCTACTGGCGTGCTAGCCTTCCTAGCCGACGAAGAACCTGAGCTCAAGGTGTTTGCTCTGCAGACCCTCAATGACGATATCGATACTGTTTGGTTCGAGGTCGCCAGCGCTCTAGGCCAGATGTGAGCAAAATTTTATATACCATTCAAATCCCCATCTCCACATAGTTAGATATTAACCACTCGAGTTTCCAGCGAGGCTCTCTACGAAGATGAATCATTTCCCGAACGCAAGCTAGCCGCCCTCGTTCTCGCCAAGGTTTACTACCACCTTCAAGCCTATGATGAGAGCATGTTCTTCGCCCTGGCTGCTGGTGAGCTATTCAAACTCGACAACCCTGGGGAGTTTGAGGAGACCATCATTTCCAAGTGCGTCGACCATTACATCGCTACCAAGAACGAGAACCACACGGTCGTTAGTAAAAAGGATGGGGATGCTTCCCTACCTTCCCTCGCTACGGCTTTCTCGAGCACCGCTACCGATGGAAACGCCTCCGCTCTTATCTCGCCTACGACTCCGTTCTCCCAGTCCACCTTGCCATCCAAGTCTCTCCTATCTCGCGCATCCACCGAAAATGCTATCCTCGAGCCTTCTTTCGAACCCCAGAAGAAGCAGCACCGATCGTCCTCTATCGCCTTAACTCACAACGAACTCGACACCCGACGCGCTATTGACAGTGTCATAGAGCGACTATTCGAGAGCTGCCTAAGGGAGAAACGTTACCAGCAAGTTGTAGGCATTGCTGTTGAAGCGAAGCGACTTGATGTTGTTAGTAAGGTTATCCAACGCGCGGACGACGACTACAAGCGTAACAAGGGAAAATCTACGCAGGAAGACGCCATGGGCCCGGCTGAGGAATTACTTGACTACTGCTTAAACATATGCATGGACGTTGTACAAGAGCGGGCTTTCCGAGACGACATCTTGCAGCTTATTCTCGATATTCTCACTAGCGGCCGGGCCAAAGATCCCGACTATTTCTCCATCGCTAAGTGTATTGTCTATCTTAACAAGGATGAGCAGGCCCGCACTGTCATACAGCATCTTGTCAAAACCGAGACCATCGAGGCTACCGCCATAGCTTACCAATTCGCCTTCGACCTCTATGACAACGGCACACAGGAATTTCTTGGCAAGGTTATCTCAGGTTTACCCAAGGGCGACCCACCGGCTGAGAAGAAGGAGGACGAGCCTAAGGGCGAATCCGAGAGGCAACCGTTACTTAGCGATGTGGAATCCGGAGAAGTCGATGAGAAGAAAGCTGCAATCTATAGAAATATCCGCTCCATCCTCGATGGCACCAAAACCATCAAGCTGAACCTCGAATTTCTCTACCGCAACAACCGTACCGACCTCAGCATCCTCAACAAGGTTCGGGATAGTCTAGAGGGCCGACACTCCATTTTCCACACGGCTGTCACATTTTGCAATGCCTTCATGAACCAAGGTACGACCAACGATAAATTCTTTAGGGACAACCTAGACTGGCTAGGAAAGGCCGTAAACTGGTCCAAATTCACCGCCACTGCAGCTCTAGGTGTAATCCACCGCGGAAACCTCTCACAGTCTAGGAAGCTCCTAGAACCTTATCTGCCCCGAGGTGCCGGTGGAATTAGCGGCGGCTCTCCCTACTCTCAAGGTGGAGCCCTTTATGCGTATGGTCTTATCCACGTGAATCACGGTGCTGATGCCTTGGACTACCTCAAGACCCAGTTTACTGCTGCTGAGGAAGAGGTCATCCAGCACGGCGGTGCCTTGGGTCTTGGTCTAGCCGGTATGGCCAGCGGAAACGAGGAGATATTTGAGAACCTTAAGGCTGTTCTATACGCCGACTCTGCTCTCAACGGTGAAGCCGTCGGTCTTGCGATGGGTCTAATCATGCTGGGCACTGGAAATGTAAAGGCCCTTGAAGATATGGTTGCCTACGCGCACGAAACATCACACGAGAAGAGTGTGCGAGGTTTGGCCTTAGGTATGGCCTTAATCATGTATGGTCAGCAAGAGGGTGCAGACGTCATGATCGAAGGCCTTCTGATGGACCCGGACCCATCATTGCGATACGGTGGTATTATGACTGTGGCGATGGCTTACTGCGGCACTGGTAGCAACAAGGCGATTCGAAAACTGTTGCACGTCGCCGTTAGCGACGTGAACGACGACGTTCGACGGATTGCAGTTATGAGTTTAGGTTTTATACTATTCCGCAAACCTGGAAGTGTGCCTCGCATGGTTGAACTCCTCTCCGAATCGTACAATCCGCACGTACGTTACGGCTCCGCCATGGCACTCGGTATCTCGTGCGCGGGGACCGGGCTAGACGAAGCTATCGACCTTTTGGAGCCTATGATGAAGGATCCTACCGACTTCGTCAGGCAAGGTGCTCTGATTGCGTTAGCCATGATCATGATCCAGCAGAACGAAGTGATGAACCCCAAGGTTGCCTCTATTCGCAAGACTTTGAAGAAGGTCGTCGGCGACCGTCACGAAGATGCTATGACCAAATTTGGCGCCGCCCTAGCTCTAGGTATCATTGATGCCGGCGGACGTAACTGCACAATTGGCCTCCAGACCCAAACAGGCAATTTGAACATGGCCGGTATTGTCGGCATGGCCGTATTCACTCAGTATTGGTACTGGTTCCCCTTCACCCACTTTCTGTCTCTGGCTTTCAGTCCAACCTCTATCATCGCCCTTGACCACGAGTTGGATATCATCGACGTCAAGTTCCATTGTGCTACCAAACCCAGCCTGTTCGACTATCCACCAGAGCAGGAGGTCAAGGCGGAAGAGGGACCTGCCTTGATTGCCACGGCAATTCTTTCTACGACTGCCCAAGCCAAACGACGAGCTCAGAAGAAAGAGAAAGCTCAACGACGGGAAAGCATGGATATCGACTCTACTGCTACGCCGACCACTTCTAAGCCTAGTGCTAGCGGTGATAAGATGGAGGTTGACACGAAGACAAAGCCTAGTGAAGATATCAAGGAAAAGAAGGAAAGCGAGACCCCCGCGCCAGGAGATAAGGAAGAATCAACGCCTCCTGCTGATACCAAGAAAAAGTCGGAAAAGGAGAAGCCGGGCTATGACATCGAAAACATGAGCCGGGTTCTACCGGCGCAGCTCAAGTACATCAGCCTCGCCAAGGGTCGCTACTGGCCCGTCAAATTGGTGAGACCTGGTCCATTGGTAAGACGATCCATTGAATTTTGTTTGCTTCATTACGCTAACTAAGAATATAGCCTACTGGTGGTCCTATACTGCTACACGATACACAGCCCGACAAAGAAAAGGCACTCATCGAAGAAAAGCTCAAGAAAGTCGCAACAGAGAAAGCTCCTGTCGCCGGTGCCGGTGGTTCACGCAATCCACGATCCGTTGAAGAAGCGCTACTCAGTCGACTCGGACGGGACCAACTGGCTACTCCGAGTAGGAACGAGAGTGGGGCTGCTGCCGCCGCCGGTGTTTTGACCGCTATCGATGAGGATGGTGAAGGAGACGAAGAAGCGCCAGTTCCTCAAGATTTTGAGTACTATACCGAAGAAGAAGACGATGACTAGATGTAGCACCCTAGATAGCCTAGCCGTGTGAACTTGTATCTTAGTTGTAACATAGACGATCCAGTCTCGCACAATAATAATTAGCGGGGGCGTTTTAAACCCAAGAGTATTACTTTGCTCGAACGTCCAACCTTAATTCAGTCTACGCGCCAATAATGGTATACATTACCCTAACTGTGACTATTATAGACCGGTCTTATTTTCCTCTGTACTGCTTACCACAGGTTAGGTACGCATTTCACGAACAATAAGTGTATACAATAAGTATCGAAGTCCAACCTCTCATAAGGTTAATTAATATACGACAATGGCTCGTGTCTTAGGTACTGTAGCGACATTTTTGGCCTTTTTTTAAAAAAAAAATAAAAAATAAAAAATAAAAAATAAAAAATAAAAATAAACATCTATTGCTCCCATCGAAATACACTTTTTCACTATCGATTTCAGAAGCGTACCTTTTGACCGCTGTATTTGTACACGCTATCAACGAACAAAGCCACCCTCCCCTTTACATTCCATCAGCTAACATAGCATCAACCAGCTGAACATGGCGGTCCCCATTCGTCTCGCTCCACTCACTCTCGTAGTTCAGACCGTAAGGCCAGAAGTGGCCGCCGCCACAGTTGATCTTCGCATTCGGGCCATCCCACGACCGCAGCAGAGGCGTCGCCTTCGGCCAGTTGTTCGCCGCGCAATGCTGGTCGAAGGCCGCCGTCTGCCCGACGCCGAGCGTGTGCGCGATCTCGTGCATCGCCGTGCGCTCCGTCATGTACGACCGGTCCGAGCCGAACCGCAGGTCCCCGTTGTAGTTGGCCTCGGCGGTGGGCACGCCGGGAGAGTAGTATACTCGGATCGTTTTGCTGGCGCTTGAGAAGCGGGAGTATCGCGCAACAGCAAGCTTCATGGCAGCTTCGATGCGGCCGTATGCCTCGGATTGGTCGGCTGTCGGATTAGAGGCTTTTTGTAACGACCATGTTATCGCCGCCGACGCGGCGGAGGCGTAGGTCAACGTCACGGCAAGAATGGAGAAACGCATGGCTAGTGAGGGTATTGTAGGTAGCGGTGGTTATATCAGTATTGGTCGTTTGGTCGTGCAATACAGCTTAGAAACGATCTACGCCAACACATTGGCAGTTCACGTCTATATAATGACCCCTTCTTCCCCTGTCGATCTCCACGAATATCTTGATTTAATATAGCATTGTTATATTCCCTATCGTCCCCTTCGTGGGTTAATAGATCCGGTGGGTATCTTGATATATGCAGAGGAGCTCATCCGCCGGTATTAAGCCGCGCATTAATATCCACTTCATCCACTCGTTGTTACCATCTTCCCAGGGTCGTGATGGTTCTCGGACGACTTGCCTCCGGTAGATGCCGTATTGAAAGAAACCTCGAGATCTTGGCAGCTCGGGGTATAAGCTACTCTTGTAATAGCTGCTTGGCGCACCTATATTTTCTTTTGCAACTGTAGCATATTGTTACTTATTAACAGTATGTGCTCCGAAGCTAAGAGTTATTTGCGTTAGCCATCAGTTTCAGATTACCGACATACCTAGTTCCATTCACTAACCTAGGTATGAACTCCGACCAGACTCCAGACATGAGGCAAGGGACTCTCGTAATGATGTCTAGTATATGCTTATATATAGGTACTTTCAACTACGTATCTCTCAGTCTCGGGGCTCTTGGATATAGATGACTCAATGATTTGGGAAGTTATCGCAACTATGCCTTGTGTTAAACGACACTTCATACCGATCATACACAAGAAACGTACCTAAGGTAGTAGGTACTATTGCTAGTCAAAATATGATTGAATAATATTAAAATCTTGCCTCATAAACGTTAAGGTATGATTTGAGTTACTTTGCTATTATTATATTATGAGTCTTGGAATATTTCTATTAACTATGTTTCTTACTCAATAGGAGACACTCACAATATCTAAAGCCACAGTATAATATACCAGATAGCTTTGTTAAGAGTAGCCGCAGCAGTTGTGGAATTATGAGAAGAACTTTTGAACACCATGGCTCTCTGTTCAAATTCGTGAAGCTTTCCAAATTTTAGTAGTTCATATCATGATCTAGGTAGGTACCTAATCTCATGTAGTTAGCCATTTATCTTAAATAGATAGTCACCTTTTCCTGTACTGCTTTAAACCGTAACCAGACACGAGATCGTTGCACTATGCATACTAACTTACTAGTGAAGTCGTGATATTGGTTGCTTCGTATAATGCATGCGGGTAATATGGATGCCGCGATAAACCGGCTGCCGGTTCGGGGCTGGTACCTAATACCACACGCCTTGAATACCATCAGATTATCGGGACTCGGAACTCGGGACTCGGGAAGGAAGCCGGACGGAAGATGAATTACGGTAACGGCATACGGCATACGGCATAGGAGGTACCTAACTGCATCAATGTAGGTGTGTGAGGTACTAAAGGTCAACAGGGTACGACCCAACCAATTAGGGCTAATTACCTGTCTGCATGCAGCAAGGTCCCAGTTCAGCCCTGCTAGCTGGACTGCCTGACAAAGTCTACATAAAAGGTCCACTACATCCCCTGTAAATCGAGAATGCAAGGGCTTACAGGGTCTTTTTTTTTTTTTTTAAGCGGTGAATAAGCTTCCACTAAAAATTCGTTCCATTCGCCGAATCTTCTCCTTGTGCCGTCATCCACAATCCGTCGTCATCCAGCCCTGAAAGCCACATGCACGCTTTACCTAACCAATCCATCTTTTTCCTTTAAACGTCACCTATGTGCGTCCCTACTTCTCGCTCGTAAAATAACATCAATTATGGGTAAGTACCGAAGTAAGTGAATGGAAAGAGAGAGAGAGAGCTGAAGTAAACGTTTATGGGTTTGTCAACGAACATATACAGACGTGAATCGTCTGTCAGAAATGCAGCGAAATCGGACTTGATTGGTTGAATTTAGCAGATTTCATCTTTAATCGGCTGTATTGCCCAACAGTCCGTCTTCTCTTCCTAGCCGGTTCGCAATGTTTACAACTCATCGTCTATCGATGTGTCTCTCTTTTTCTTAATCTATCATCATCTTTTTTTCGTCTACATCGGTCAGCGGCTTGCGTACGATCACGGTTTGACGGCAACCGGCAGCCGAAAGGGTCATCGATTCCCGGACCTTTCTTCTTCTTTTAGTTATATATAACTATATATAACTATATATAACTATATATAACTATATATAACTATATATAACTATATATAACTATATATAAAACTACCTACTTTCATTTTCTCAAGTCACCGTCGCTTATTTAATGATACAGTTTCTGTCGCGCTTCGTTGTTTTCTTGTTACAATTCTCTTGCAGAGTTTTTCGATAGTCTGATCTACACTGCACGATTACTTTATTACCTAGGTGTATATGGAGGTAGCCCTCCAAAAGCACGGTCCGCTATCTCTTCTTGCCCTTGCGTATCTAGTTAAAGAACAAGATTTCAACTCTGCTGGTGTGGAGAGGTTCCGTGCTTCGTCGCCTCAACGGACCCACGAGTTGAGGAATCGCCTCTCCCTACTTAAACGCTTGTTATGGACTCGGCACTCAAACGTCTAGATTCTACTTCAGCCCAGGGTAACATTCGACAAAGCATCCAATTAAAACCATGTCGATACCAACTTCACGGCAGCTTGGCTTGGAGTTGTTGAGGGCGGCAAGGCGATCTCGCCCAAACTTTCGGCATCTTCAAAATTGCGAGATTCGACAGCCCGTCGATTCCTACGCTAGATACTTTCACTTCCAGTCCTCCTTTCGAACTGCGTCGCCCAAGGCGGCACCGAAATCGCCTCCGAATCCTCGCCGTCTACGTCCCCTCCCCGTACTTGCTGCAGGTGGTGGACTCCTAACCGCACTCTTCTCCATCTTTCAACCTATCTCCCACGAGCCTCTCGAAGTTCCTCAAGACATAGAACCACCACCTGATTCGACCTCTAATAATGACGACGACGACGGGTTTCCACGCTATCGACTTTCAGAGGTTAAAGAGCATGGACCGAAGTCCGAAAGGCCTTGGGTAGTATATGAGGATAAGATATACGACATAACAGACTGGGTCCCCGCTCACCCTGGTGGCGAGGTGATTCTCCGTGCTGCTGGTGGCAGTATCGAACCGTATTGGGATATCTTTTCTATTCACAAGTCACCTTATGTCCGCGAAATTCTGGAGCAGTACGTCATTGGAAAGGTACACCCGGATGATCTCGACGATGGAAGACCGCTGCAGGACCACATTGAAGATCCGTTTATGAACGACCCGGTTAGGGACGCAAGGCTAATACAGCTAACGCAGAAGCCGTGTAACGCGGAGACGCCTGCGGAGGAACTTGCAGAATCTTTTCTTACGCCAAATGATGTCTTCTACGTCCGTAATCATATGTGGGTTCCTCCCGTAGAAGAGGCCGAGGCTGAAGATTATACCATTACTATCGAGCTTCCTGATGGCGACAGCAAAACTTACAGCATCAAAGACTTGAAGACCCGTTTCAAGCAGCACGCCGTCACGGCTGTTCTGCAATGCTCTGGTAACCGGCGTAGTGATATGACCCGCTATGCGAAGAAAACGAACGGTTTGCAATGGACAGTTGGCGCTATCAGCTGCGCGAAATGGGAAGGGGTACGATTACGAGATGTTCTCGCCGATGCCGGCCTGTCGCTTGAAGAACCCGGAGAAGATGCTCAGCACGTCCAATTTTCGGGGTTAGAGGCATACGGCGCCAGCATTCCCATCGCACCGGTACTCGACCCTATGGGAGACGTGCTCCTCGCGTTCAAGATGAATGACGCCCCTCTTCCCCGGGATCACGGCTTTCCGGTCAGGGTAATTGTTCCAGGTCACGTAGCAGCAAGATGTGTCAAGTGGGTGAATAAAATTGTGGTCAGTGACGAAGAGAGCAATACGACGTGGCAGCGCAGAGATTACAAGTGCTTTGGACCCAATGAAGTCAAGCAGGATTGGGACAAGTACAAGGCTATCCAAGTTATGCCCATTACGAGCGCGATCACACGTACGAAGTTAAAGCCTGTGGAGAAGGTACCTCGCGAGAATACTGGCACCTCGGCCGAAACCTCTGTTGTCCAATTTGAAGGATATGCCTACTCGGGTGGCGGGCGAGAAATCCAGCGTGTTGATATAAGCTTTGACGGTGGAGAAACGTGGGATCAAGCGCAGCTGGTAGATGACACCAAACTCGAGAGAGGAAGTAAAGCCTGGTGTTGGAAGAGGTGGCGCTACGAAACCGCTATGTCCGAAGTTGCGAAAGGCTCCAAGGACGGTTCCAAGGCTACCGTCGTTGTCAAAGCCACGGACGACGCATACAACACCCAACCCGAGACCCATAAGAGCATATACAATTTAAGGGGGAACTTAGCCACAGCTTGGCATCGCGTAGATATTGACTGCGCTACCCTGAAAGGTGATGGAAAGAGTAGGAATGACGAATAAATGATGTCCAGTATTACAGCAGGAAGGGGTAGGCACGGCGTATAATGCCTACTTGCTATGTACCTAAGGTGTTAATGGTATGGTAGGCTTTGGGGCTTAAGTTTTATGAACTGACGTGGTTTAGCTCGGGTTTAGAGATACTAGGAGTTATTGGGCGATATAACTTCACTAACATAAGACTGGTTTAATAGCTAACGGATAATATTATAATAATAATATTATAATCGACATTCAACATTATATACAGTTCATCTTTGATGAAAGTCATTTGTATTAATACTAGTAGGTAGAGGTACTATCCTATTATCGACTATATTTTGTGACGTGGCTACATGCCTGCCATCCTAACGTACCGTACTGTAACTTTAGTACAGGAATATCTCAAAACGGGGTATATTATCATCATTGTTTCTTCAACGCCTTCCTCGCCACGCCTCAAGTAACGCCTCCAAAAACACCCTAGTTCGCATCTCTCAGCTTCAAACGCGCAAGACTGGCAAAGTAGCAGCAGTTTACTGATGGAACGCGAAGGACAATTCGTGTAGAAATCACTAAGAGAAATCGAAGTTGCATAGTAGCCTACACTACGCGCTTATGCACCGGGATTTGCGTGTGGCTTGCTGACGTTGTGACCGCGACTCCGCAAGGAGTCAATAGCGTCGATGACGGTGAGAACCATGAATAGAGCCCTGTGGGGAAGATTAGCCATTTGCTCTTCGGTCATATCTATACTAGCATTATGCTTTTATATTGTCAAGGGTGAACGACAAAGGTAAATAATAAAAAAGACGTACCAAAGGAAGAAGCCGAAGGCGACAGCAGCCTCGGCGGAGCCACAAAATGTGTTAGCCCTGCAGTCATAAGGTCCGCCGACGAAGACAGCGAGTGCGATCGCACCGGCAAACCAGAAGATGGTGGTGATGGCATTAAGCGCGAGGGCTACCAGGCGATGGAAGATGCTGGTGAGGTATAGCGGCGTTACACCGACGTAAAGCAGCACCAGCAGCGACCATACCGAGTTGAAGATCATGAAGTTTACTCGCGACGGCGAGTAGCCGCCCCAGCCAAACCAGCCATCGTACCCGCTAGCCACTAAAGAGGTAGCAAACAAAACGAAGTTAGCAAATTTATTCCAATGTCTCGTCTAGTCTCAAGCTCTATAACTGTAAGTAACATACCATACGCTGTCAAACCAAGCTCGATGATGGCGAAGACAGCAGCCACGATGTGGACAATAGGAATAAACCCGTATGCCATTGCGATAGTTGTGACTGTGGATTATCGAAGCTTCAACGATATAAAAGAGATAAAGCGTGATGACGACAGCTGCGAATCTCAAGGATATATTATAAATTAGGTAGGCTGCTAGAGACCGTGATACCTGATCCTATCCTTTTTTTCTTTCTTCTTCTTTCAAATACACGAGGTATGATAAATGCGTTCCTTTAGAAATACGTATGAATATTATAAGAGAGGTATGCAGATGAGGCCAGGTAGAGTTGGGTTAATATTTGGCCAAGGGGAAAAAAAAAGAGCTACCAAAGAGAAACCTTGAATAATATGTATTGGGTTAGGCACCTATTACATTAGGTATGTATCTTATTGATGCGGCATCATGGCCATTCATGGCCTTGGAACCTACCTAGCTTGAAGAGGGACTTACATGTGGCACGGCGTGGCATGACGCGGGAAGGGCTGGCTGAGGTACATCCAAGATGCTTATGACGATTTGTCCAAGGCGCGTGTGCGATTCGCAAAAGCAAAAAGTTGGAACTTGGAACTACCCGGGTAAGGTACCATATGTATAATAGGTTAGGTGGTCTATAAGGTACATGATGTACGTGACAATATGACATGGATCTCGAGTCCCAAACGCTCGAGCGGATGACGTGACGTGGACTTGGACCGATTGTATTTGCCTCCCAAGCCACGAATGAGACGTAGATTGTGGGCTTACGCTTAATCCGTATCTACCTCTTTTGGCATGGCTATGTTAATTCGGCATTATTATCCGAGGCTTGGAATGGATTTCTCATTTTTTACATTTACAAAGGCAAAAAAGGTCCTACGTTAGCCGGTTGGGTCAATGTGTTTGTCTTTCGTCATAGGGCTGTTTTCGAGGCTTGGGCTACCGATAATTTGGAAGATGGTGACGTAATTAAGGTCGACCGTGAGATTTCAGGTCAATTTGCCGTATTTAGAAGTCCTTTTGACGCTCGATCGATTTGATTGGCCCGTTAAGCTCGTAGCCTACTAGGGCACATTGTTTTTTTTTTTTTTTTTTTTTTTTTTCTTGCCCTCGTGCTCATGATAACAAATTTTATATTCAAGAAATATAGTCGTATAGGCTAAGTTGGATATACCAGCTATGTGATACCAGGTATATGATACCAAGTAGGTATACTAATAATAAGCCCACATTATAAATATGTCTTCTGTCAGTTGAGCCCGACTTGTAGGCTTCTTGAAGAGTTGGCCGCGCCCATCATGCATCGGGACAGTACTTCCCTGCTTCCACCCGCGCCATACTGCTCTCTCCCGCTCTGCAAGCAGGGTTCTATCGTTAAATCTAGTGCTTCAACGCTTGTAAACCGCCTAAGAGAGGTTGTTCCCAACATCATTTTACTCAATATATGAAGAACACATTCTAAGCTCGGGACAATTGCGGGATAATTGTTTGATGTGAGCTGGTTAGCTTTCCTCACAGTATTATCTGTCGTATCTCTATAGAGGTATTGTCGACAATCTAATTAGGAGTTCACAATGAGATCTACTCAGGGACATCTTGTTAAAAAAAAAAAAAAAAAAAGATGCTAATCGAGGAGAGAACGGTAATATAGCATCTGGCTAACCTATTGGACTCGGTAGATATATACAGTAAGGAGAGAACTAGAGGCGTGGTTATCTTACCACCAGCGATGTTTGCTTCGTAACTAGGAATCAAACGGATCTAGGGTGCCATATCCTAATCCAGGGCCGGGATCCAAGCCGATTCGTAAATATCACCAGTCAAGCCTAAAGAGTCAAATTGGCTTGGCTTGTTAGGGCCGCTGATATCAGGTAATTACCTTTTAAGGCACAGAAGCATCGCCTCGCACTTTGACTCGCACTTTGACCCGCACTCCTGTCGTGAGGCTTTATATGTTCATAATTCTATTACATTGGCTATGGGCGGTGTAAAATAAAGAGTATTAAGCCTTTATATATATTCTTATTTTATTTGCCTATTTCTTCCCAACTAACATATTATCATATTATCATATACACTGCGATTTTGCAAACCGTATTCCGTACTAGTTAGCGAATCATCATAGGGCGTTGTAGCACGAACCCCGCGAAAATCGGGCTCCCGGCTAGGGAGGTCATCCCGGAATCCCACGTGCTTCTATACCGAGCTTCATGTGGATGGGTTAAAGCGTCCCGTCTTCGAACTCGCAGTCCTCTGCACGTTTAAAAGCAAGGGACAATGAGAAGATTATGCATGCAGGTCTTTTTGGGGAGCCGTACTGCATTCCGTGCGAAGCAGATCCCAATTTCTATTGGACAATTTCCTGTCGGCCAAACATCAAGCTCTGGGAAGGTATCATCTCAGCTTTGGCCGATCTCTACCTATATACCTATATACCTATATACCTATGCATTGCCCATGTCAATAAACTGATAAATAGCCTTGTCCTTGACTTCCCGGCTTCGTTGATGTCTCTATAGTTGTCCTTTGTGCCAATTCTACAGGCCGGGGCGTCTTCCCTTTGTTTCTCCCTCTCGGCGTGCTGCAAGCTTGTATTAGCCGCTCACTATGCATCTCAAGACATCCTCAATCGCTGCGGCGATCTTTATCGCAAGCGAGGTGTCAGCTCTACCTAGGGCGCTTGAGTGGTGGAAGCCGAAATCGTGGAAGCCTCCGACACAGCATCGTTTCCAGAATGCTGAGCTCGGACCGCGCCCGCAATACCTTATAGCCGATATGGACGAGGGATGGCTGAAGGACCGACTATCAGTATGTTCTGATGTGGTGGCGCGGCCCTCTAAGTTCAGCATCGGCCACCGCGGCGGCGCTTGTCTCCAATTTCCCGAAGAGACCCGAGAGTCTATCGAGGCTGGCACACGCAGTACTACCCTCCTATATACATACCTCCATTCCGAAGTGACGAGTACTAATTATTACTATCCAAGTGGGTGCTGGGATTCTCGAATGCGACGTCGCATTTACTAGCGACCGCGAGCTCGTGTGCCGGCACGACCAATGCGATCTCCATACGACGACTAACATCGTCGCGACGGAGCTAGGTTCTAAGTGCACGGTGCCATTTACACCCGCGAAGGACGGCGCGCCCGCAACCGCCAAGTGTTGTACCAGCGATATTACTCTGGCCGAGTTCACGTCTTTGTGCGGGAAGATGGACGGCTACAATGCCTCGGCTACCACCCCGGAGGACTTTCTGCACGGAACACCCTCATGGCGGACAGACCTCTATGCTACTTGCGGCACGGTTCTCTCGCACAAAGAATTTCTGCAGCTGGTCGATTCGCACGGCCGAGACTTCACGACGGAGCTCAAGCAGCCCCGCGTACCGATGCCTTTCGACGGCGATTATACGCAAGAAAAGTACGCGCAGCAGGTGGTCGAAGAGTATAGAGCAGCGGGAATTGACCCGTCGCGCGTGTGGCTGCAAAGCTTTTCCTTCGACGACATCGCCTACTGGCTCCAGGCCGATCCAGCGCTTGGTAGGCAAGCGGTGCTGCTCGATCAGAACGGCGATCTGTCGGGAGCTTTCCCAGACGCTATAGCTAATCTATCATTCTATAAAGATGCCGGTGTACAAGTCGTGGCCCCCCCGCTTTCATACCTCGTTACGCTTGGTAAAGACAGAGAGTACGTGCCGTCTGCGTACGCGACAACGGCGCGGAAGCTGGGGCTTAAGATCCTCACGTGGTCTCTCGAACGGTCAGGGCCGCTCGCTCAAGCTGTAGCCAACGGCGATATGTACTATTCGACCATCGCCAACGGCACGCACAAGGATGGAGACATGTATAGACTTGTTGACGTTTTGGCGCGGCAAGTCGGCGTCCACGGTATCTTTTCAGATTGGTCCGCTACTGTCACTTACTACGCCAACTGCTTTGGGCTTTTTTGACCTTAGAATGGGAATTGGAAACGGGATGCCCCTGACGTGATCCAAGTGATTTCACAGGCCAATTTTACCTAGACGTCTAGTCCGCGCGGTGGCGAGAGTCAGCTTAAGTAGACAGTTAACCTAATGAAGAGTATCACGAAGCACAAAGACGCCTTTGGGCAGTAAAGGACCCGGGATCTTGTATTGCGTGTCCCAAACGCGAGCGTATACTCCATATCTACCTAGGTACCTAAGGTAACAATAGTTGGACAAAACTCCTGCTGTAAAAATGCATGCTAAACGGGAGAGCTATACTCTTCTAGCACCACGGGAGTGCTCATTTAGGGATTTTCAAGTAAAGTAAGAGGTATCTATAGCTCCTCTTTTCTGATGGATAGCCTCCTCACTCCGCCGTTGAGCGCCTTCAGATGAGCCCATTTGGGAGCATCTTCGCCCAATCCCCATGCGAAGACACCCCCTAGATTTTCCTTCTCCATGATGAGAGGGAACTTCTTGGCAACTGCCACCGGAGTGTCAAACGTCCACCAGATAGCCTCGTCTTGGTCCCAGTAATAGTAACCACCTCCAATTTCATCATAGCTCCCCTTTGTGAGGGCTTTATTGAACGACGACTGAACGTCTTGAGGGACATCATCCCGCCATGAAAAGGCCCCCCATCGACCTAGGTCATCGCCAGTCTCCGGATCCTCCATTAAACCGGTAGGACAGCCGATGGGGTCCCCTAAACACGGCGCGAGCTCGGTGCGAAAATATTTGGCGTAAAACGCAAAGCCGAGATTAATCTTGTCGCGTGTCGCACCCCTATCCAGGTACGCGTGTACCGAATCTAGGCTTGCTTCAACACCGGTGTGGTGTTTGGTCATGTTGTCACGGCGGTTCATCAGATCGTAAGTCATGACGTTCAGGAAGTCGAGGGATTTCATGATATGGGGGACAGTCTCGGGCGTAAAGGCGAGCATGTCTCTTCGAAGACCCGGAACCGCCGCTGAAATGATTTTTTTATGGCCCAGGGCTTTGCGTATCTCGGCGAGAAACTCGGGGTAAGCAGCAATCTGCCAGGCTCTTTCTTTATTGGGAACCTTTTTCCAGTCCTCGCCGTTGCCACTTGGATTGGTATTAGCCTTCCCATCGAAGATAAAAAAATAAAAATATGAAAGAAAACCTAGGTAAATATAGAAAAACGTACGCTGGATACTCCCAGTCGATATCGACACCTGTAACATGTTACATGTCAGCAAGAAATACATTCTGCAAGCGGGATAGGGTTGAACGAAATCACGGGGTGTAAGATTCAGGGACTTACCATCCGCGCCCGTATCATGAACCATAGCAGCTACATTGTGAGCAAATCTCTGACGGCTCTTGTCTGTACGAGCGCCTATGTCAAAGCCGGCCGAATCACCCCAGCCGCCAATGGCTACCATTACTTTGGTTCCGGGGTTGAATTTGGAGCGAGCTTCGTCAACGGTCATGAACAGAGGCCAAGTAGAATTTCCGAGCGGCCGGTTGAAGAGATCGGGGCTCATGAAAGCCATTGCTACATGAGTGATGGAAGAGCTAAGATGGAGTTCAGGCGTAATGGGATGTTGTCTAACGATGCTATCATTAGAACCAGAACAGGCTCTGACAAAAGCGTATTCCGTAGCTTACCCTGTGAGGTACATGATGTTTCTCATAGGCGCCGTCGCAGATGCCGCCGCGACTACCGATAGGAGGCATGTAAGCGAGTTATGGAACATTGTGAAAATCATTATGATGCTGATAGTTGACCGAGAATCAGAAAGTCGCCCAAGAGATATGGACCATATTATATTGTATATCAAAGCAGGCTTCTTTTGGGGGGGGGGGGGGGGGGGTCAAACATTAGCCTAGTATCAAGTACCTGATATGATGAGCACCTCGTCGAAAAAAGGCAGGCAGCTACCATTTAATTCATCTCAATATTCTAAGAGGTTTAGGTAGGTTGGGTACCTAAGGTAAGTACGTATGATGTAAATTTGAATAACTACCTACATAATATAAGGTATGATTTAGGAATAGATTTTGACAAGAAGCTGGACCCCTCGGCTACCCTGCAGGTACAATGCATGCCTTAGGTACCTAGCCTTAGGTAACGTCCATTTGCAGGTATGTACAATACCTAATGTATTCAGTAGGCACATGTGATATTCGAGTTATTAGGTACCCCTGCATTGTGTTTGATGCCTCTAATGCAGGGGTTACCCCCCGCAAAGACATTCGTCAATTGAGACTTCCTTTCTCAATCAGTTAAATGCTTGGAAGTTTACGTAGTCTTCGGTTACCGGCTCAGGGTAACATAGCCGCATAGGTAGTACCTAGGTAACGCACCTTACGTAAATCCCATCAACCGCATATACCCACCTAAAGGAATCCATACAGGTATCGTAACTCTTATCAAATATCAGTTTCTACCTATCGGCCTAGGTAGGTACCTATCGGCCTACCTATCCAACAATTTTAATTCTTGCGCGTCGAGTATTTGACTTATTCCACCAACATCTTTGGAATTTTCAATCAATCGTCCATGAGATCTAAAATATGAAGCTGAACTACAATTGAACCCGTTTTTGGATTATGTCAATTGACATGTCAATTGCCATCCGCCCATCATGTTCGAAAATCTCTGCACCTTACCTCTAAGTGCCGAACTCTTCTCTCAGGCCTTACACCCGACGGAACCTCTCCTAGGAGTTGGCCTCTCTACCGGACACGTCCAATGCTTCCGTCTACCTTCTAATGACCGATCAACCGAGGACGATGACGATGCCGATGTGAGCGTTCTGTCGGACGGTAAAGGCACCATTGACACCATATGGAGAACCAAGAGACATAAGGGCAGCTGCCGTACGCTGGCGTTCAGTAATGACGGCTCAGGTTAGTCGCTCGGATCCGTTGCTATGATTAATAACATCGAGTTAACACGATAGGCGCATAGCTCTATACTCAGCTGGTACCGATTATCTTCTCAAGCACTTCTCTCCTGTAACTGGCCAGGTAGCCTCCAAGATCGCTATCCCATCTACTAAATCAGTTCCGGATTCGCCCTCTTTACTGCACGTTCTCTCGCCGCAGACGCTCCTACTTGCATGCGACTCGGGTGCCCTCCACCTGCTCGATCTAAGAGACGGCGCTCTTGCAGCCTCGAAACCGCAACAGACGCATTTCCCGCACGACGACTTCGTGTCAAGCATCACCGCGCTTCCCCCATCCGCAGAGAGTACGAGCGGCTATAGCAAGCAATGGATTTCTACGGGCGGGACGACACTAGCTGTTACCGACCTACGAAGGGGCGTCTTGGTACGCAGCGACGACCAGGAGGACGAACTTCTATGCACGACCTTCATACCGGGAATGGGACCTAAGAAAAACCGCGAAAACGGTGTCGTCGCGGTGGGAACTGGTACCGGGGTCCTTACTTTGTGGGACAAGGGGGCTTGGGACGATCAGCAAGACCGCGTCGTTGTCGATCCCGCAAAGGGAGGCGGTGAAAGTCTCGACTGTATCGTGCAGATTCCAGAGGACATTGCAAGAGGAAAGAAAGTAGTGGTGGGTGTAGGAGACGGTAGCTTACGTATCGTCGACCTAATGAAAAGAGAGGTCGAAGATCATCTACGCCACGATGATATCGAGGCGGTAGTCGGCCTTGGGTTTGATTGTCAAGGCCGTATGATTAGTGGCGGAGGACAGGTGATTAAGGTTTGGCAGGAGTCACCTTCATTAAGGGTAAACGCCGACGATAGCGATGAGAACAGCGACTCGGACGAATCAGACGACGACGATGATGACTTGAACGGAAATGCAACAGCTGGAAACGGCGCTAAACGTCATGCAAGCGAAGACTCAGATGATAGCGACTCGGACAGCGACGACGAAGAGCAGAAGCGAGGTAAAAAGAAGAAACGAAAGGGAAAGGCGAGTGTCGATCTTGGGCCTCATGGCGCTCATGGGGTCTTGCGATTTAAGGGTTTAGATTAGGCGATGATATGCACACCGCCGTGGTTCCTACTTCCCTCTGCTGAGATACCCAAAACACATCAAAAAAAAAATATGAAGTTCGAATCGCTCGAGTAACTCCAGCTCTTCAGTCTATATTTTCGCGCCTTTTCGACATGATGGATAAGGAGTTATAGTAATAAAAAAAAATAGTACAAACGCTACCTACACGTAATGTCTATACGAAGTCATACATCGACACATATTAAGTCGACCGAAGAACAAAGCATGCGAAGTAGCTCCGTGAGTGGTTGTGGGATGACTATAAACCCCTGAGCTAGACTTAAGGTCCTTCTAAATGATGTAACTACCTTAGGTAGGTACCTAACCTATATAAGTGACCAATCATTTTCCTACTATATGGGCCCGAAAGGGGACGGGACCTCAACCTTTAACTTTTGTATACAGGTACCTCGGCAATCCTTCGGTCATAGCGAAGCAGCAACCCGTTCGGAAACGGGTGGATCAATCCTCAACTTCATGTCCTTAACTAGCTTCATCCAAGCAGCCGCACCTCGACTTGCCAATTCCTGAGGAACCACCTCGTCCGTATCTGACATCCTTTGGTTAAAGAGTTCCATGCTGACCCAACCTTCAAACCCGAGGCCGTGGAAGATAGCCCGCGATATCTGGGTGACGGGGAGATATGCACCGCGCTCCTCTTCGCCGTAGAAGAGTCTGCAATTCCGAGACCAACTCATTCGCGCAGGCTGTTCGGCGTTGTAGAATTCGTGGCCCTCTACTAACGGTTCGGCAAGCCGTGCGGCATTAACCACCTGAACGTAGAATACTTTACTGACATCCACTGTTGTTACGAGCCGCGCTATGGACTCCCGCACGGCTTGATCGCAATTCGGAGTGCGGCCTGTCGGCGAAGAAGGATCAGCATAGATACGACCGGCGATGTTAAACGTATCGAGGCAGAGACCAAAGTTGGGTCGGTCCACGGCCTGTACTATGTCCCAACTTTGCTCCCATCGGTCGCAGTGAGTACCCCAACAAAGCGCTTCGTACACGAATCGTATCGGTGGCTGCTGCGCAAGACCCATGTCAGCCACCTTTCGGAGGTCGGCGATCGCAACGAGCTGATCTTCTGAAAGTTCGGACGACGGTAGGAAGTTGGAGGGGATCTGCACAATATCCGTACCAAGGACTCTTGCTAGCTGAAACCAGAACGTAAGCTGTTCTATGCGCTCGAGGTGCGCTCGGCGGTCCAGCAAGCCTTCATAGTGCGCAAATGGCTGCAAGCATACTATTGCGAGTCCTCTCTCGTGGCAGAGTCTGCGGATGATTCGAGCTGCTTCGAGTTCTTTATCTGCGATCGAGCCTCCGGGCAGTTGTTTGGCTAGATGAAGCAAGTCCTCGTGAAAGAGCTCGATGCCCCTGTATCCGTACAGCCTAGCCATGTCCAGCTTGTGTGAGAGAGGATGACCAGCACAACAGCGTCCGAGAGACATGGACGTGATGGCTAATCTGCAAGGCATATTGTTACGCATAGTGTAAAGAGAGGCCAGCTAGAGAAGGTAGAGTGCTGGTAGGCAGGGAGGTGATTTTCTCTAACAATCCAGCGACAGGTGTCTCGGTATTTAAGTAAGAGTGGTTCGTGAGCATATCAATTATTGTGCACCACGGTCGGCTACCAAATCGACTGCTGCAAGGACCGTAACATCCGCGAACAAACTGCGGCGCCTCCGAGTTCTAGTAGACGAGAGTTAGAAGCGGGCCCCTGCGTTTGATAACATAGCATTTCCGAGGAGCTGAGTGACAGAGACGTGTCTTTTCTTTTTCTTTCCTTTTCCAAAGCAACAAGGGAATCGTCTTCGAGACAGGATAAGGATATGGCCCTCGTTCTTGAAGATAGGCATGTCACCACTGGGAGGGCTACGTTCAGATTGGTGCTTTTGGGATAGGTATTTCTGACTTTTTATAGCTTTATGGACGATGCTACGGGCAACGAGCGAGGCATCCAAATAATAATTACTCATAGTCAGACTCGTCGGGCCCATCCTCTTGCTGTATTAGGAAACAATACAGGTCGCCGTGAGCAACAGCTGGCTCGGAGGCTGAGATACAGTCCCTTCTTACATACCAAGCCACGCGCCACGTAGGTAACTAACGACCGTAGGCGAGACAAGGTTCGAAATTAAAGCAAACGGTTTACGGCTGATTGCATATGAAAAGCAGCATTCCAGAGATTTGGTTACATCTATGTTTTGAACGAATGGTCTATGACACAGAAAAGAAGGACAAGGGCAAGCGAGGGATACTATGTAGACTCAAGGTTAAGGTCGAACATCATGAAATACCACCTAGGTATTTCTTGCGGCGTTTGCTTGATGATTAGACCACCAAAGCAGAAGATATTTGGGAAAACCATTGACACTCTCGGTAGAGTGACTCCTGTATCGTTTCTGCTGGGGTCGACGCGCGCCTATATTTCATTATATTCTCGATACACAGGATTCTCACCAATTGACTACCTAAGACTCGATCACCGCGTAGAAATGAGTATCTAGGTAGACAGTCATGTCTCACTGACCTGCTGTCGACGTGACACCTTTGACAAGAACCGAGGTTAACAATGTGGTACACTGTGTCTCCATGAGCTTCAAGTGCCCTTTATATTTATTCCTATTCTTTTAAGGACATACTGTGCTTACTGCTGGTACTTCCAGCTACACTTATAAACAGGGAATATCTACAACTTGAACAACATAAGGCTCGGGTTACCTACCCAGGTTCGTGCCAATTAACCTGGTGTAAGACGCTACTGTTAGGTAATTCGAGGTATGTAGTCAATTCTTAAGCTACTCATCCAATTTCCTTTGTGGTTTTCTAAGGGTAACGTGAATATGAAGGTGTTAAAATGATGATATATCACTTCTTATCCTTAATATTTGGGCGTGCCTAGACTCCTTATATAGGCTGTTCTACCATTTCTATGTCTCAGATCGACGTAAATAACCTACCAAATTAAGAATGGCTGTTCAATAGTTACTCAGGTAGGTAAGTAGATACCTACCTAGGCAGTGAAGACTTTGAAGTATGATGTAGCTATACCTAGTACCCACTTGAGGTGTATGCATTGAGTATTTCCTGTGTCTCGAACTCTTAGGTGGCTGTCGAGTACGAATGTACATTGCATAGTACATGGTCAAGCGGGCGACTCCTTTGCCAAACAAAACTTGGCGGCAAAGCGGCAGAGGGCGACGACCCCGGAACTCGGCGGTATGACACGAGAGAAATATGAGCTTGCGTACCTAATCTCGGAAAGTTTCCCGCCGGAGTTGAAATCCAAAAACCGCATTATTGCCGGATCCTTTCCTGGGGGAATATTCCCGTCCTGCATCGTGACTATCAGTACGCGTAAGAGTAGTTGGATCAGATTCAACTTAACGCTACATTCAATAATAAAACTTTGCAGCTCTTGATAGGAACACTGAGTAACTAGAATTTATCCAAACCTCATAAAGACTAAGCCTTATAAAGACTGAGCCTTGTTGCCAATATGATAAAAGTATAGGGTTATCATCCGTCTTAGGTATCTGTATAATGTAAGCGAGATTTTTATCAATTGTTCTATCAAACACCGCCTACGGTACCGAGCCAAAGTCAACTAGTGTAGACCGGGGGGGAGGGGGTTCAGTGAGGGTCGACGGGGGACTCGACCGGGGCGCTCTCCACTTTGTAGTTTGCTTATCTATAACCAGTCAGGGGTCTGTTTTCCTTGTGGGATTTGCTTCGTGTGGCTGTCTGGAGTGTTGTTATTTATTTAGTGATTTTTTTTTTTTTTTTTTTTTTTTTTTCATTCGTATATAACCTAACACTATCTATATCTACCTGGTATCTAGCCACTTAGTTAATCTAGCTGTAGTGTATTAGGTTGTGTTGACAGATATCTCTGACAAATTGTCGCCTCCCTTATGTTGTATAACAGAATCCTACTGAAATGATCCTAACCCGTGAAAGTTTCAGCTCTGATTTTCAGCTTACCTTAGGTACCCTAGTTACATTATTACATTAACAATAAAAGCTTAACTCATTAAAAGTCACCGACTGCCTGCCGCGTAATTACCTGGTATAGGTTAGATATATGCCTATACAATGACATCGGTTAGCCCCGCTGATACCGACTCGCTATTATGCTTTTTTTCTTCTTCCCTTGCTATCAAGAGCATATCATGAGATCAGACTCGGCTCTAGATATGCATCGCGCTCTTAAATGAGATAAAATAGGAAAAGCTTTTGGCGCTTCCATGACAATCCTTGCTATTTACTATTAAAGCTCTACTTTTCAGCAACTTTTTAAGTCCTAAGATTGCCAAGATTGTCTGGATGCTTGCTTAGCTTTCAACTTATATTTATTTATATGTGCGTGTGAGGTTTTTGCGTCTCTAAATATCGCACAATATATCATCACGCCTGCCAGTCCGAGCCTCCGAACGCAATACCACCCGAGCTGATAAATATTCCGTTGCGACAAGCTCCGATCATACAGGTGACACCGTTGCGGATAGCCGAATCTCAACGAGGCTTGCATACCTTAACAGGTACCTAAGCATTATTTTGGTTTCTATCTACGGCTTGAATTATAAAAAATTGCTCAAGTTTTGCTTGAAATTTTCTTGCTTCTCCTTGCGTCCTTGGCTCATATTCGCTCTTGGGCAAGATGGACGATGACCATGGCCCGTCTCAAATCGCGCCGCAGCGGGAACCAAGAAAGACTCTTAGCAATCGACTGAATAGTGTCAAGAAGACGTTTTTTACAAAACAAGGACTTTTGGGCGACTACGATTATAGCTTCCTGCTTAGGCCAAACTTGCCGTTCATGAAGAAGTCTCGACAAGCCTCACCCTTCTTCGGCCTCAACGACAAGATGCCTGTTGTGTTGGCACTCCTCCTTGGCCTTCAACATGCTTTGGCGATGCTAGCTGGAATTATCACGCCTCCTATTCTCATGTCGGGGTCAACCGGTGTTAACTTCCCTCCTGAGATGCAACAATACTTGGTTTCGACAGCTCTAATAGTATCTGGTATACTCTCTATGATCCAGATTACCAGATTTCATATCTATAAGACGCCGTGGGTAGCCCTGCTTTCCCTTGTGTTGCATTTTCATCGCGACAAAACCCCTCCCCCCGCGATCACCTAGATATTCATGGGACTTACTGGCGCACATAGATATTATATTGGGACAGGACTGATTTCTGTCGTTGGAATCTCATTTTCCATTATCCCTGTCGCCCAGGGAGCTTTCGCGCAGATGTACGCCAACGGTTTCTGTCCAACCGACGCGGATGGCACGAAACTGCCCTGCCCTGATGCTTACGGCGCACTTCTGGGCACCGCGGCGGTGTGCGCACTCATCGAAGTGCTCATCGCCTTCATACCTCCCAGCATCATGCTGAGGATTTTCCCTCCTATTGTTACCGGTCCGACGGTGATGGTAAGTCCTGCAGCAATCTTTCCGAGCCGACCAGCTTGCTAACTATCTAAAAGTTAATCGGCATCAGCCTCATCGAAACGGGATTTAAGAACTGGGCCGGAGGCAGCGGACCATGCGCCGATGCTACGCATACTGCATACTTCGATGTCTGTCCGAATGTAGGCGCCCCTCACGCCTTGCCGTGGGGCTCGCCGGAGTATCTAGGTAGGTCATGATGCCCATCAGCTCAAAAGAAAAAAAAAAAAAAAAAAAAAAAAAACGGTATTAATGCATGTATTTAATCCTAGGCCTTGGTTTCTCCGTCTTCCTCACAGTTATTCTTTGCGAACGATTCGGAGCCCCGATTATGAAATCCACGAGCGTTATAATTGGCCTCCTCGTCGGCTGCATCATCGCCGCTGCGACGGGTTACTTTGACCGTTCGGGGATTGATGCCGCCCCCGTCGCTTCTTTCGTATGGGTTCACACGTTCAAGCTTACCGTCTACGGACCCTTGGTTCTCCCGGTGTTAGCTGTTTTCATCATTTGCGCGTGCGAGTCTATCGGTGATATCACAGCCACGTGCGACGTGTCACGCCTCGAAGTAGATGGTAGGATATACGAATCTCGCATCCAAGGCGGCGTGCTTGCCGACGGCCTGAATGGGATCCTCGCTGCTCTTATGACGATTACGCCCATGTCTACTTTCGCCCAAAATAACGGGGTCATTGCTCTTACCCGCTGTGCGAATCGGACTGCTGGATACTGCTGCTGGTAGGTTTTCTCGATCCTCATTTTCCCCCCTTCCTTTATATATATATAAGAGAAAAGAAAAAAAAAAGGAATTTTGATACTGACTGTTCGGATTGGAATAGTTTTTTCTTGATCATTATGGGCATATTTGCAAAGTTTGCCGCTGCTCTTGTTGCTATTCCTTCTGCCGTTCTTGGCGGTATGACCACGTTCCTGTTCTGCGCTGTGGCTGTATCAGGTATAGCGATCATATCAAGGGGTGTGCCATTTACACGTCGAAATCGATTCATATTGACTGCTGGGCTGTCGATCGGATATGGAGGTTAGTTTCCGTCTTTCTTTCTATCTCTTATCAACCTGTATTATGGAGTATGCTAACAAATACGAAATAGCGACCTTAGTTCCGACCTACTTTTCAAACGTATTCAGCTACAGCGGCGATAACAGAAGCCTCCAGGGATTTCTAGATGCTATTGTTCTGGTTATGGAAACGGGGTTTGCCGTCACCGCGTTCGTCTGCATCATCCTTAATCTTGCTCTGGAAGAGGAGATAGAAGAGACAGACGAAAAGCTGGTGGCCACTGAGGAGCCCGTAGTATCGAAGGGATCGACTGCTAATTGTCAGAGCTTAGATAGCAGCAGGAATGCTTCGGGTCACGAGAAGCAGGGATGATGTGTATTTTCTTTTTTTCTTTCTTCTTTTTTCTATTTGTATTTTATTTTATTTTAGTTAAGATGTATATGATGAACGTTTTTGGATAGTAGTACCTATGTACCTAGGTATTAGGCTATTAGCATTGTACAATTACATTCCTCAACCTTAAATTCGGTATAATTAATAGTTCCCTGTAATCGGTGATAGGTAGTCAAGGGTTTATGCATCAATTGATAACCAAAGGATAAGCCTTTAACCAGTTTTATGCCCCTCTAATCGACCTAACGGGAAAATGGATCAGCCGAACTTTGATTTTCTCATATCAAATCCCGTCATTTCCATCCCGTCATTTCCATCCCGCAATCTGCGGCCCCTCCGATTCCACACCTTCTCAAATCGGTGTTGAGCCTCAGCTCCAAGCTCCAAGCTCCAACCTCCCGCTTCCCCAGCTTCCCGAGCTACTGGTACGTTCTAGACTAATGAGCGTAATTATCCCTTAGTCAAACGTAATTGGCGACATGAGCTGCGGCCAGTATGCGCCTACGGCCTTACGGATATCTACTCCGTCCCTCTACTCTCGGTGATCTCTGCTGGCGGTGCAGTTATCAGCTGAGCTATGCGAACCCCGTTTTTACCAGGGCCGTTTCCCACGCCGCCCCCGTAGCACCGAAGCAGCAATCTCGACTGAGGGCTGGATACTTCTTGTCTAATAAAACTCTACTTCGGCATCATGATGGTACAAGCCCCCAGTCCTTTACGGCCTCCACCACTCCCGACGAAGCTAGCAAGACTGTCGAAACGAATCAAGCAAACCATCATCTCCCCCACCGCCGACGTCAAGCAGCAAAACGCCACGCTGCTAATACTTCCCAGTCCTCAACCCTTTCTACAGATGCCGAAGCTCCTCTCCCGCAAGATGCCTCATCTGCGCTCACAACAGCGTCTACGAAACATCCGGCCAATTCTTTGCGCCGGCAGCTATCCCTCCTCCTTTCCTTGTCCAAGCCTCGCCTCACCGTGCTAGTCGTTCTCACGGCGATGGCGCCATATGCCTTATACCCCGTACCGGCCTTTCTCTCCCCATCCATTGGTCTAGACACACCCTCCCTCTCGCCCTTAACACTGACCTTTCTCACGACCGGAACTGCTCTCTGTTCCGCTAGCGCGAATGCTCTTAATATGCTCTACGAACCAGCTTGGGATGCCAAAATGACGCGCACGCGAAACCGACCTCTTGTGAGGGGCCTCTTATCCGAACGCAGGGCTCTCGTCTTCGCCATCATTGCTGCTCTTGCCGGAGTGGGCAGCCTCTACTTCGGTGTAAATCCCACAGTCGCCTTCCTTGGTGCCGCCAATATCGCGCTCTATGCCGGAGTTTACACGCCGATGAAACGCGTCTCGTGGCTCAACACCTGGGTTGGGGCGGTCGTCGGTGGAATACCGCCGCTTATGGGTTGGGCTGCGGCTGCTGGTGAATCAGCAACAGGAGACGGATCGTTCCGCGAACTACTCTTCACGACCGATGCGATTGGTGGCTGGCTGCTTGCCGCGCTCCTTTTTGCCTGGCAATTTCCTCACTTCATGGCCTTATCGTGGCCTATAAGAGAGGAATACAAAGCAGCCGGCCACAAGATGCTGTGCTGGATCAACCCTGCTCGCAACGGGCGCGTAGCGCTGAGGTACAGCTTACTATTCATCCCTCTATCTATCGGGCTCTGCGCGGTAGGAGTAACGGAATGGAGCTTCGCGGTGACAAGCCTCCCCGTCAATTTCTGGCTGGCGCGAGAGGCGCTACGATTCTGGAAACATGAGGGCTTTAAGGGGAGTGCACGGGGACTTTTTTGGGCCAGCGTTTGGCATCTACCAGTCGTCATGGTGCTGGCTCTGGTTCAGAAGAAGGGGATGTGGGGGCGGGTTTGGAGAAGTATCGTTGGAGAGCCAGATTTCGAGGACGAGGAGGACGAGGACTGGATTGTAGACCCCGTCGGCCAAGAAGGTGAGGGCGCTGATGGCGAGGCCCAAAAGCTTGCGCCTTCCATAGGGTCAAAGTGATGTGGCGTCCCCATCGCGCTCCTGCAGACCTAGCCAAGACGGTGGTCTAGACCGAACCGAAAAGATTAACATGTAACATATATCTTGTCGAATGTATATAATGGGAGGTTTTGGAATGAGACTCGGTCGGGGCATGTTGCACTGTACGAATACGTGCAGTTTCGCACAGAAGTCGAGATACCTACCTGCTATTATATGGACCAAAGGAACATAAAATAACGGATATACCATCACAATTCCACGACCACCGCATAGCTGGACCATCCAGTAATTAAATGCTATGCTTGGCTATAACCTAGAAACCCGTTATGAGCACGACCAATACATCATCACCCCTAATCCTGTGGTATCTATGCAATAAAGATCTAATGTACAGTATATTTAGCAGGTAGTCATAAGCTTTTCGGCGCAGAAATGCAATCATTAGCTGGTAGGAAAAGTACCCCGGGCCCAGCAACCCCAATCCCCTGATTTTGATCCGCAATGAATATAGAAGGGTTAGTATAATCAACAGTAGGCCAAATTACCCCCTTTCTCCCCTCCTAAACAATTATAAAAGAGTGTAGAGTCGTTCTTTTAGTAGTCCAATCTTCATCAGCTGTACTCTCCGCAACTTGATACCACTCTGCATCTTCCCCCTCCAAGCCGACCTGCACGCCGGCAGTCCCCCCCTCTGTTCCCCTTACTTTATATTCCCAAAGCTCGCCATGCAATGCTTTACGCCGTGAACGCCCGGGCAGCTACACTGCCGCATATAAAAAATGAAAGTGAATAATAAGTAGTGCGGTAGGTGCCAAGCAACATTGGTGCGCGCCTTGATCCGCTAGAAAGTTGTAAGCCCGAATTTTGAAGATTGATAAATCATTACGACGTAATAATGAGAGTTGGTGTGTCCCAAGGAGAGGAAAAAGAACGAATAGCGAGCGGATTATTGAATACGAAATTATGGATAATGACCTCGGTAACGCCGAATTATGTCTTTTTTTTTTCTCTCTTTTCTTCTTTTTTCTGTTTTTCACATACCGTGAGCATGGCCGCCGTTGTGACCGGGTCGATTAATAATGGCGTCAATGCCCATGTCGACGCTGGGAAGCCTCTGCCCGTCCCCCATATAAGGAGAGCCCCCTTGGGAGTGGGAACCGTGCATCGCGGTACCGTAATGAGCGGCGGCGGCCGTAGACGATACGGATACGGAAGAGCCGTAGCTAGACGAGAGACCACCGGCGCTGGTGGTATAGTTGGCGCCGTACGGGTTGTTACTCAGAGCCATCGGGTGCATGGCGCCGCCGTAACCACCGCCGGCGTTGCTCCCGCCCGAATGCGAGCTGGACGCCGTCGTCTCGGGGCTGCTGTAAGAGGCGTCGAGGTCATCTACTGGAGTCAGACCAATGCCTGAAATGCCGCTATCGTCGTCATACCCATGCATTGGATGCCCAGATTCCAGCCGCTCCCGTCGCGCTGCCGACCGAGCTGCCGACTGCAAGTTCTTGAGACCATTGTTCATACACTAAAGCAAAGCAGTGACTCCTTGTTAGCCGGCTGTACCTAGGGTATCAGATCAAGATAAGGGGGGTAGAACTAACCTTAGCCTCGACAACAATCCACTTCTCTCCAGTTCGCGCCGCGAGAGGCTGCCAGATCTCTTTGCGCATGCTCATGTACTCCTTGGCTAGGCGTTCCAGCTTCCTATTATCCCAGTCGTCGGCGCCCTTTCGCTCCATTAATCGCTCATGGCGTTTCCGGCAAGCGTTAGGCGACTTGTTGGGGAAGTAGCTGCTCTGGATCTGCGCCCAATTGAGGCCCTGCTGTCTCGCTGCCAGCAAGTTCTGGTCGTCTTGGACCGTCCACGCTCCGGAAGAGGGACGGTTAGGCATCGGAGCCTGGGTGACCACGTCCGCCGGATAGGGATCGTACTGCTGTGCCTGCATTGGAGGCTGGGCGGATGTCGAGGCAATATTAGGGTAATAACCTCCCGTGTTCAGTGGCAGGGACGGCCGTGTGCTATAGATGGGAACGGGAGCCGAGGGAGCGAGAGAGACAGGCATGGCGTTAGGGTTCGAATAGCGGTTATGGCTCGAACTGGACGAGCGGGTGTGCTTCGGCATATTCATTGGTGGTAGGTGTAACGGGGAGAGAATATATAAAAACCAAAATATAGAAAGCAGATTTACTAGTCAAAGCAAAGGGTATCAAATTTTTGAATAGACGGGCAGGATTATTAGAATTAGCGATATCTGCGTTACTTCCACAAGTCTGCTCGAGAAGCCTTTGGGTAGAAAGCTTCTTTGTATGTTTCAGCCTCGCCGGGAGGAGAGGTAGTTAGTTAGTTACCGGGAAGGGTAATAAGCAAGAATTTGAGGCAGCTAGGTCGATGAACTCGTATCAAACGAATGATGGTGAAACGAACGAGGCTGTCAGGAGAAGAGAGAGAACAAGGAAACGAAACGAGACGGCCTTTAGTTAAGAGAAGACGGAAAAGAAATTGGCCGTTTGATGCTGTAGCGAGAGGGTCCGGGAGGGGAAGGTAATAGACGAGACCAGGTCGCGAAATGGGCGCCACTACTTATAAGGGTAGCTGCCACCTCGGACGACCCGGGTCCAACTGGATGAGGTACGGATAGAGATAGTTAGGTAGACAAAATCTTGGCCTGCTATTGCAACGCGGGACCCAGGACAGCGGATCTGAAACGAAGCTGTCATGGCGATAGAGGGCAGATCTGGAGCGATTGTCAGCTTTGGGGGGCCGAAATGCAAGCCATAGTCATGAAACCTGGGTTGTGTATCTGAAAGAGTGGATAGGCTCTCTGTAAGCCGTTGATATTGGCTGACAAGCTTCGGGATGGCGTCTGTCTGGAGTTGGGCGGCTACGGAAAAGTGGCCTGGTGTGGAGGGCGGCTAATGGGTATGATGGTACATCCCAAGGGGTTTTTTTTGGGGGCACATATCTGCACTTTCCTGCAAGCATTTACACTATACCGAGATGGATATGGAGATGGGCCGGAATTCCGGTCAAAAATAGCAAAGAGAGCGGATAGTATCAGTAGGCGCCAGCCTTATAGGGTAGCTCTAGAGCTCGAGCGCTCGAGCGTTCCTAATTGAGTATACGACTAAAAGTATCATGGGTGCGTGCGCGTTCGCGCGATTGTGACTATATACTAGCAAACGCTATCAAAGATGACATCAACGCTTGCCGTAAAGTCAAGTCTATGATTTAACACAACTAATATCTGTCTCTCAGAAATACCTAAGATATCTTGCACCGCGCGAGAAAGTACTGTAAGCTAGGTACCTCATACAATGCAAGCTCCTCCCACTACTACTTGAGGTGTGCGTACTATGTAAGAGCCGCCAAGACCCATATTCTCGCGCTAAGAGTCTAAAGAGACGAGGGCATATAAGCATCTACGCCGGGAAGCGCAACGAACCGTTAAAATTGGCATGTTACCTTCTCGTAGGCCCATAGTATTGCTCGAACCTTTGGCAGGTCGAGATGCACGCCGGTAGAGCCAAGCAGAGCGGTACCTTGCATATTAAGACATTGCTACTCCATGTGCCATCGCAACGACATAAGGGGATGAGGTGAAGCACGGCCCCCAAGAATAGACGCATAGACGCATGCGGTTATGCAGATGTCGATCCAGTTCTATAGTCAAGCCGAGCCTAGTCGAGCCTAGTCGAGCCACTCTCTTGCAAGTCCCTCTCTCGGATGGGGAACGATGTGGGTTGACTCGCTCATAATGGACATGGTGACGAGACCGATGAAAGGTTGTAGTACAGTTGAACCAACATCACAGATATTAAAATATGAACAACATCAACCGATTTCACACGTTGCAAAACGTCCAGCAGGATGCAGCATTTTGAAACAGCAATAACGGCTGTTTTGGAGAAGATGGAGAGGCGGCATTGGACGAAAGAAGGGGAATTGAGGGAGATAGAGAGAAAGTGAAGATGACCCTTGAACCAGAAAGACGGAAAAAAAGATGGAGGCGCGCGTCTAAAGACTTTTGACGCTAAATTAAACAACGATCGTCCTACCCGGCGACAAGGGGGGAAGAAGAGTTACATGCATGTGCCTAATTGAGCTTAGCCATTTATTCTTCTACTTTTTTTTTTTCTTTTCCTGCTTCCTCCTAGTTTTACTATGTACTCACCACATTATTTAATATACCTGGGTACAATGCACTTTCATAATTAGAAGGACAACGTGATGCAGACTTGGAATGCATAAAAATAAGATAATTTATATACGACACCTACCTAGGTACATAATGCAAATTCTGCCTGGAATTAAAGACAGGTACATAATGCCAAGGACTTTCATATCTCTATTGTTTTTCTGTCAGTGCAGCCCTGGCGCAGCTCGGTGCTACGTTATCAGCGTTATCAGCGGTACTTTGCATCCATCCGCATCCACCGCGGCGGGAATATCACGTGTATCTCCTTGGCCGTCCAGGGTGGCTCTACTCCTATTCGCTAGATCTTTTTAAAATAGAAGAGCCACTTTTTTCTCTCTCCCGCTTTTGCGCTTGGGTTAATATGACATCTCTTCATTGCAACATCATGACAAAAAAAAAAAATACCAACGCGCGAACTAAAGAAATGTTTGCGCGTATGAAGCCGGTACTAACTAGTAGCAACTGGTAGCAACGCCCCTAAATTGTTTTTAATTATGTTGGGTTCTCGTGCCTCGGAATTGTAGCGGTTTCTAATGCAATGCAACGACCCTGTCTTTTAACTATCATCTCCATCACCGACTTTGGCGACTTTGGCGACTTTGGGGGTTACGGATGATGTAGTACATTTGAGGCAAGCAAAGTCCAGCAAAGCCCCTCATTCTTTTCCATCCTCGATCTTACCATAGTCAGGCCTGTAAATGCTACATGAGCTCTTCGTCTTTCTGCTGCATTTTCCCTGGGAAGATCCGGTGGGGGCGAGCCGGTAGTTGCGGCCGATAAATGACCGTAGGTTGCCACATGCTGCCATATGCTGCCATATGTAGCTACCTAATGTTTCGAGGCGGCTATGGTGCCTCCCACCTAGGTCCTGAATCCTTCCCGCCACGCGTTTCAAACGGCGTGATAGCTCGTCTATACTCGACCACCTTGGTCACCTGCGGGTTGACGGCACGCAGAAAAGCACATGTGTCCACGGTAGTGTGTCCACGGTAGTAGAAAACCCATCTCTCGGTCTTGTGTGCCATGCTGGCGGAAGAAATATTAGGCGCAAATCTAGCGATGATTGGATATCTGAGCACCACTGCTGAGACGGCGGCACATCCTGCCGAAGAGTACCGCTTGACAAGCGCCTGATCTGCATACAGCCCTATCAGCAAACATGTTTAATTTTTTTGTGGACTGCCATTCCCCCACGGTAGGTCGGATCGTGTCTATCGTTCTCATATGCTACCATCCGGGCCGAGTGGCAACACGCCTGGCCGCTGCGAAGGCCATTTTGCGATGCATTGAGAGATGACATTGGACCTTGAGCTTAGCAAAGCTGGGTATCTAATATATGTCTCTCCAATGCTGCGCACCGTATACCTAGCCCGTATTTAAATTTGACTATAGGTTGATAGGGGACCCCATCCCAGATTGCAAAATGACATTCCGTTATTTTATACTCACATTCAACTGTTACCCATCGCCATTAATAGATCATACGGATTAGTATAAGATAAGAGGTAGCCTATATCTTTGGCCAACGACAAATACAAAAAGCATACCCAACGTAACATGAGTAACAGAGCGCGCTGTGCCCTGTTGCGTCATCCGAATACTTGACTTATTGCTACCATCCAAACTGCATCTCAGGTATGTACTTACTAGAACTTACGAGGGTGGGTTGACTTCATCGCAGGGACAAGTCGAGGGCAGCCAATCTCGTGGTTCTTAAACCTAAACATGTCGTTAGAAAGACGAGTTTGTTTCATGACAGGAAAAGCATATCTGAGTCGGATATAAAGACTGGTAAGGTGACCCGGAAATATCTACACCCCGTCTCAAGACTACCGCGTAGCATCATTTATAATAAAGGTAACTGTTAAGATCACATCATATTATTTCAAGTTCCATTTAGATCTCCGTCTCTCTTTCGCCGTTGTAGAGTGTTAGTAAATCATACAGAGCTTATGACGATATATGGAAACTAAATGAGAGATGCTGTGCTAGATATACTAGCTGAGCTATTCATAAATTGACCTCACGTTTAATTTGATGATCCTTCGTCTGGGGTAATTCAGGCTAAATTCAAACCCCAGTCAGGCTGGTGGTCTTTGATTCGATGGAAGGACAGGTCCAGTCAGTGTTAGCAATATTACCCCGAGATACCCCACACATAATATCTTGCTTCTCCAAGAAATTTCCAAGGCTACTGTGTGTGGCCTCCTATCTAGCTCGAGGGGGAGAGAAGCTTCATCCGAACGTGTCTATCAGCCCGAGGGAAGACAGCTCTATGGCCAATATTTCGCAATAATTCAACCTACTTTCTCGTGAACATACTAACTACGGAAGGACCTAGTACTTCAATCTATAATCTATAGGTCATTATCTAGGAAACACGTACACAACGGTATAGTATAACGGGTGATGCTCTTACCAATCAACCAAGATCTCGGCTGTAGCTCGGTACCCCAAGCTTACATAGTATTTATCCTTTATCCCGGTAATATGTCAGTGGGGTCCCCAGAGACTTCACCCTAGATCCTTCGAGGGCGTGGATCGAATGTTATTCCATGGTAGCCTTTCCCACACGTCACTTTTCCAGAGTAGAATGGCCTAGCCCAGCCTAATGTCACATTTACCGGTGCGTCCATGGTATTATTTATACCGGAACGCCCCCTCGGACACCGCTAATAGACATTATCGGCTAAGCCGTGTGCTGGTGTTCTGGACTACTATCTTGATCTCGAAATTCATCGTCTGAGAGGTATCCTTTACTTAGGAGATCAACACCAACCTATGCAAGAATAATATCCCCTAGGCACATCGGCATTCGATCATAATGGTCGCGGGGGGCAATTCTGGGGCCGCCGCGTACGATGCGGCCCTCAAACGCCGCCAGGCCATGATGGGCGCGTCTGGTCCCATGGCTTTGGTTAAGAACTTCAAGGTGTTTAGGATTGCGCTGTTCGCTTGCATCGGCGGTATCTTATATGGTTACAATCAGGGCATGTTCTCAGGCCTGCTCGCCATGCCCGCTTTTAAATCTCGTAAGTGACGGCCGAGAGTCGATGTAACTATCTGACTTTTGGTGATGGCAATGTGCTAATCAAACAGTAAAGATATGGGCGAATATGACCCCTTCGACGACTCAGAAGATCAGACTAAGAAGGGATGGCTGACAGCTATCCTCGAACTCGGTGCTTGGATTGGTACGCTACTATCCGGATTCATCGCCGAGGCCATTTCGCGAAAATACGGAGTCTTGGTAGCAGTAACGATCTTTGTCATCGGGGTTGTTATCCAGGCTACGGCGCAGTCCGGCGGGCCTAACGTAATTCTCGGGGGCCGCTTCGTTACGGGTATGGGTGTTGGTTCCTTAGCTACCATCGTACCTATATACAATTCCGAGGTTGCACCCCCAGAAATTCGAGGTGCGCTTGTTGCTCTCCAGCAGCTTGCCATCACCTTTGGTATTATGGTCAGCTTCTGGATAGATTACGGTACCAACTATATCGGCGGCACGACTCTCGGCTCCCAGAAAGACGCCGCGTGGCTCGTACCAATCTGTTTGCAACTCTTTCCCGCCGCAATCCTCTTCGTAGGGATGATTTTTATGCCCTTCTCCCCGCGTTGGCTAGTTCACCATGGCCGCGAGGATGAGGCTCGCAAAATCCTAGCCAATCTACGCGGCCTCGCTGCCGACCACGAACTTGTCGAGCTTGAATTCCTTGAGATTAAGGCCCAGTCGCAGTTCGAGAAGCGCACGGTAGCCGAACATTTTCCCCAACTAAGAGATCAGACGGCCTGGAACACTTTCAAGCTCCAGTTTGTAGCCATCAAGTCTCTGTTTCAAACGAAAGCAATGATCAAGCGCGTCGTAGTCGCCACTGTCACCATGTTCTTCCAGCAGTGGACAGGTATCAATGCCATCCTGTACTACGCACCCAGTAAGACCCTCTATATCCTCTGAATCCATACCTAATGATAAACCTATTCTTATGCGTCAGATAATAGGTATATTCACTTCGCTAGGCATGAGTAGTACCACCACGAGCCTGTTGGCTACCGGTGTCGTCGGTATTGCCATGTTCATCTTTACCGTACCTGCCGTGCTCTACATCGACCGCGTCGGAAGAAAGCCCGTTCTGACGATTGGTGCTATCGGGATGGCTACTTGCCACATAATCATAGCCGTGATCGTCGCAAAGAACGCAGACCAGTGGGCTAGTCAAGCCGCTGCCGGTTGGGCAGCTGCCGCTATGGTCTGGCTCTTTGTGATTCATTTCGGATACTCTTGGGGTCCCTGCTCATGGATCATAGTGGCCGAGATCTGGCCGCTTAGCTCCCGCCCCTATGGGACTTCCCTTGGCGCTTCGAGTAACTGGATGAACAATTTTAGTATGTCCTCCGAAGCCTTTGGCCTGCTCTCGGTTATTTTATGCTAACCCACCTTCAGTTGTCGGCCAGGTCACACCAATTATGCTAAGCAGGATCGGTTATGGTACCTACGTCCTCTTCGGTCTCTTGACGTTCATGGGAGCTGGGTTCATCTGGTTCTTCGTGCCCGAGACCAAGCGGCTGACATTAGAAGAAATGGTGAGTATTGATAGAACCAACAATAAACCTATTTTCCATCCAGATTCTAACGTGATTAATTTGTTGTAGGACGTCATATTCGGTTCTGAGGGAACGGCGCAGGCTGATTTCGAACGCATGGAAGAAATCAACAGGGAAATTGGGCTCACGGCAATGCTTCATGGTCTAACAAGCACTGTCAGCAACGTCGGCACGGTGCATGAAAGGAAAGATAAGCTTGAAGATAACTAGAACTTTTATCTCGGTTATAGTTGGCGGTTATAGAAGTATCTAGGAATATACAGGGTATAGGTGAGCACCTACCTACCTGCCTTTGGTAAATATTGAAATTATGAACTTCCGTAGAGATTGATATGGTAAATATCTAGGTACCTAATCATGTATAGTTTGATATTTGCATATGTCTCTGCATCTGAGACCCTTGATTAATGTTCTTACCGAGAGCTATCTTTCTAATATTTTCTCTTTTAAGCTCATTCACATCTCCAGCAGCACAGACAGACATAGATGGACGAATGCCAATCCAGACTTTCTACTACTATCCCGCCTCCTTGATTGAGTAAAATGGCGTTGCAATAACCTTGTGATGGCGGTGTAAGAGGAAAGAATCTACTCATCTTTACCTCTTGCCGAAGCTTCCAGTAGTTTTGCTCACCTCAACTTTTCTGTTGCTTGAAGATATTCTCTTCTAAAATTAGACAACACTACACGAGTATCCAGGTATTTGCCTCTAGGGAATTACCACACTACGTCCGTAGGAATTATATCTTGGATCTGTTCGGACTACCTCCCAACCATCATAAAAATGACCTTCGTCTGTTTGAAATTATCTATTACCTTTACCTATCAAGCTCTCCCGTCCCGGAAACCCTGCAATTGTTAACATAATTTGGTGGCCGAATGTGAGAGTCCTGTTTCCTCCATAAATACAAATCTCTGTCCATTGGGCCGTACACCTGACATCGGATGACCCTTAACCGTCCAGCCTATCTAGTACCTTAACTCCGTGCACACGGGCAGCAATGCTAAGCCCCGCAAAGAGCAGATATCAGTCGAAAATGACATCTATGATATAATAAAACATCCTCACGCGTAGAGCAGTGGCTACAGCGGCTGCATTTTACAGCGCCTCGATCGCCTTCGTCAGCACGTCCATACTTTTCAGGCCAACATCTTTGCTCTTCTCTTCATCGAGCAGCGCAGAAACATCGCTCAGTATACCTAAAGGTATATAGCAGCCTTCGCGCGCACGCTCTAAGCTTTCCTTAAGTCTGCTAGTATGCTCCCATTCTTTGGCGGCCACTTCGGCCCTCTCGATAACGCGGTTGGAAATGCCGCACATGGCTGCGCAATGCATGCCGAAGCTTCCCTCTGCGACGCCGTCCTCGAGTTTGTATAGGAAGGTCACGCGCCGCTGCTTCTCGTCCACATGAATCTGCATACGCTTCGCTCTGATCTCGGGATGATTTTCGAACTCGGTCGCCAATGAGTGGTAATGCGTAGCGAAGAAACCAATGCATCCTATATGCGTAGCGACATGGTGGAGAACGGCCTGGGCCACCGCGACTCCGTCATAGCTGGACGTGCCGCGACCAAGTTCGTCTAGGATCACTAAGGATCGCGGCGTGGCTTCAGAAAGTATCTTTTTCGTCTCCGACAACTCGACGAAGAACGTAGATTGCGCTGCGAAGATGTTGTCGTTGGCACCGAGCCGCGACATGATACGGTCGCAGGGGGTGAGCTTGGCTGAGGTCGCCGGCACATAGCAACCGATTTGTGCCATGATAACCGCGATACAAGACTGGGCGAGGAAAGTTAAAATCAAGTCTAGCAACTATGGGGATGGGAAACTTACCATTCGTAGGACTGTAGACTTACCGGCGGCATTCGCGCCCGTGAGGAGGTCGATCTTGGCCGAATTACCGCCTAGTACGATGTCGTTAGGAATGAAGTCGTCAACCGTGTTTAGCATACAGGGGTGGCGTAGCTCCTCAAATTCGACGACGCTGCGCTCCTCATCTACGAAGAGAGGACGGCAGCTCGGCTCGCCAAGAGAGGAAGACGCCTTGGCAAGGCAAAGCAGGCAGTCGAGCTGGGATGTGATACGGATGGCTTGAAGCCAAGTATCGTAGTCGACATCAAATCGTTGGAAGAGGCGCAGCGCGACTTCTCGAACAAGTTGAGAGTGAGTCTCCTCGGCCTCCTGCAGCTGCCGTACAAGATCGGTCAGCTCCCTAAAGTAGTAGCGCTTAACGCTCGAAGTAGCAGACATCTGCTGCCAGTCTTTGGGAACCTTGACGGCTTTGGGCACCTCGATCTGGTAGACTTCCTTGCCCACGTCGGCGAACCTGAGAGATTTGTTCTTGAGCCCGGCCTTCTTGTCGTTAAGAAGCTTTTGGAGATCATCCTTGATCTCTTGGATTCTGTCGTGACTCCGATCAAAGTCTTCCTCGATTCCGCGCCCCGGAACGAGAATTTTCTCCTCTCGGGCCTTCTTGCGGTCAAAAGCCGTTTTCCAATACGACAAAGGTTCATCAAGGTTCGGCATAGATGAGACGAGGCGACCGATCAGGCTTTGCTCGCTGCCAAAACCATCAAGTAGGCTCATCACGTACTCAATCTGCTCAAAACCCTCTAGTACTTTAACAAAGTCGTCAGGACGGCACGCACCGGCGTGGATTCGCGAGATGAGTCGTTCCAGATCGGGCATCCGCGTCATCTGCGAGGATAGCCGCTCTCTGACAGTCGCGTCGGCATTGAGCATATCGACTGCATCTAAACGCTCGTTGATCTTTTCGATATTACACAAGGGGTGACATACCCACTGGCGGAACAGTCGTTTACCGAAGGGCGTGACGCAGCGGTTCAGGAGTGCGAACAACGTCCCGTCAGATCCTCCGTTTACAGAGTTGGCAAAGATCTCAAGGTTAATAAGGGTCTGACCGTCGAGTATCAGCGTGCCATTCTTGTGGATAGGGTTGTACCAAGTAAAATTGCCTTGAGACAGAAGGCTCCTTTCAATCTTGAGAACTCTTAGATATTGAACAAGAGCGCCGAGAGCAGACATCAATAAATCCTTGTCTCTGGCCTCAGCTAATGTGCTAGGCCAACGCTCTTCCGCACCTTCGGTCTCGGCAAAATAGCCGTTGCAGTCGAGTTCCCTCCGGGTTAGATCGGCTTCCCAGAACTCGCTGTCAGACTTGAAATAGTTCCAGATGGTCGTGGGAGAGGTATTGTTTTTGAGAATACGTAGCGCCTTGGTTGAGATGTGGGACTTTTCGAGGAGCAGCTCCCGAGGACTCGTCTGAGCGACCAGCGTCTCAAACTTAGTTAGGTCAACGTCGTCCTCAAACTCAGATATGAAAAACTGGCCCGTAGCAGCGTCCACAAAAGCAACACCAAATGCAGGGTGGTCATCAACAACCGACTCTTTTATAGCGACGCAGTAGGTTGCCATATCGTCCTGAAGCATGCTGCCGTCAACAAGCGTGCCACCGGTTAAGATGCAGGCCAGTTCTCGCCGGATGATCTTGTCCTGCTTCTTGGCTTTGACGTCTACCCTCTCGCGCATCTCCTTGCCCAGCGCGGTCTCCATCTGGTCGACTCGCGCGACCTTGAAACCCTTTGCTATAAACTGATTAACCCACATGTCTAACGAACTCTCAGGTACGCCGACCATGCGCATGTTGACGCGGTCGGTAAGCTTGAGATCGAAGAGCTGGTGGCCGAGAGTGGCATCGTTCTCGTAGAGCTCGTAGAATTTTCCCTTTTTAAAGAAGACTACCGTATCCCACAGCTTCTGCTTGATTTCCCAATACTGCTTCTCGAAGGCCGAAAAGCTGTTCCACGCCGAGGGCGGCACGTACACGGTCGCGGGATCATAATCCGGGTGGCCGAGAGGGTTCCGGTTTATGTCCCTAATATTAGCGAGCCACGGGTAGCGTTCTTCGGGTTCCCGGGTGTGTGCCTTCTGCTTTGCCGAAGAGGGCTTGCGCGTAGATTGCGAAGCCGCTCTCGGTTTCAACGGTTCAATACTATCTGGATCATAACGCCACTGCTGAGCAGTCGACGTCGATGGCATGTCATCTATCATCTCCTCATCACCGTCCTGTTCTACTTGCTCATCTTCCTCCGGCTCGGGAGAAGCATGCGTTCGCTTTCGCGCGCTCTGAGCTTTCGGGGCACGCTTTCGTTTCCTGGGCGGTGCGTCTGAATCGTCGGAAACTACGAAATCGGCCATCTCATCTGCGGCGGGGTTATCATGTTAGCCATGTTGGAGCGAATGATACCAAGACATAACTTTACCATCTTCATCCGCGGCCGCATCTTTCCCTTCCTCGTAATTATCCTCTTCTTCGTCTACGACTCTGGGTTTCTGGCGGCTGCGGCGACGAGACTGGGAAGCCTTCATGCTTGCAAAAATGTCTTCTTCATCATCGGAGGATTCGGCATAACTAACCGTCTTTCTGACCTATAAGGCATAAGCAAAGACAAGGAGGAAGCAAGAGGATGCGGATTGCGCTACCTTGCGTGTTGGACTGCTATCCACGCCAGCTCGGGTAGAGAGGGGTTGCTTGATAGCGTGTCAGCAGGGACTAGTAGGCAAGGACGAGTAGTTGCTGGTCTACCCTTACCGTGGCGGCAGAACCGTGGTTTTCCTGCGAGCTGGAGGGTTCCAAGGCATCGCTACTGGGGACGGGTGTGACGTTGGAAGGCTTTCTGTTTGATCTCGTCGTCTCTTTGAGGCAAGACGGCGTAGGTGATGAGTTTAGAGCCGGGGAGGCTTTGGAAAAGAAGCCGAGGATCGTCTGCTGCTTTCCAGTGGCTGCGGAGGAGGTCGAGCTGGGCTTCCTAGACATCGAAGGCGTCTTCCTAGCCGGGGTGCGAGACTCGCCCATCTTGAGGGCGAATATAATTCGAAATTCGGATCAATTGAAAGGCGTATGCGGATTGAAAGGGTAGCTACTAGGAATTTGAGAAATTGAACTGGAAGACGGTCGCTACTACTTGATCAATTCTCGAACAAGCAGTATAGAAAGGCCGTTTGCTGGGACAATGTCTGCTCGATCTCGAGATGATAGGAGCTGGAGCACCTAATCGTGTTCACAATCGAATTTCAATTAAAAGGTGTAAGAGGGTCAACGACCTTCTAGAAAAGGTCGAATCGAGTGCCACAAGCGATTTGGTGCATCTAAGTCACAAAAGGTAAGGTTGGTTACTTGGTTATTTTGTTCATTGCTTATTTTGGGGGGGGAGGGGAGATGTTTAATCTTCTTGTCGACACAAAACGCGACTTGGCCAAAGCTCCCCGCATGATCCGCGTCGAAGCCCGCGTCGCGCGTTCCGTCTCAATTAAAAAAGTACAAAGTCCATACTGCAGTGCATGAGGTACGTACCCAAGTGCGCTTATGTTGTAGCCCTTAGGTAAGTAAACGTATACCGGGGTTAGGCCCACACTAGAGTTACCTAAGGCTTACGGCTTACTCTCGCAGAGGTACCTTAGGTTTAGGTAGGTACTTGCAACTTATTCCGTACAAGTTTTCACTTATCACGATGAGCGAGGTCAACATCAATGAACTCAGCCAAAATCTCAGATCAGGCAAGAAATTATGAGTTAGGTACCTTAGGTAGATAATAAATTGGTGGATACCTCTCCAGGTATATTGCGGAAGGTGTTAATTCAAATTGATCCTCACCACCTCGCTATCTCGCTATATGTACATTGTTTATTAACCTAACCCATTCGATTCCAGTTGCGCCGTTGCTCTCACCTCAGGAGAAACTGTTACCATCGGTCCAATCCCTACATTTTATCCGGCAACGGTTCTTCCTCATGGAGAAGATAGTCATCTGCAGCCACTAACGGCGCCACGTAAGGCCCAGCAAGGTTGAAAGGTTTAAGAGTGAGGCGTCTACCGTCCGCTACCACGTCCGCCTTGAACTCGGGCTCAACACACTCGACGGCAATGCGGGCGTTATAATCAAACGTCGCCATCAACACCCACGCATTGATCCCTGCCATTTCTATCCGGTACTCGTACGGGTTAACCCACTGAGAGAGATTCCAAAGACCGTTCGCAAATTCCTGTTCGATCCCCGTCGCCGCGTCCAGGTAGTAATTTAATATGCAAGACAGCACCTCCTTGGTGGCCGCGAAGCAGCGCTCTCCGCTCGTTGCTTCGCCCACAGGCATGGGGGCACAATGTCCGTCAACAAATAGCAACCTCTCCGTGTTGAAGCCTGCGCGAACGAAGAAATTCGTTATCTGTCCTTCCAGTCTCGCTATCCGCTGCGATATCGGATAATGGATTCCGTCGTCATCTGCTTGAGCCTCGCGGCGCGGGTCGTATATAGTAGCAATTAAGACGTTGTCGAAGTAGTCGGGATGCTCTACCGAGTTATCGGCATACCAGACTAGCAGCACATAATCATAACCCCACTCGTCCTCAACCCAGAGAGGCCATATACCCCATGGCTTCGACTTGAACTCGCCGTATACGTCTTCACCTCTCTGCTCCGTCTGCTGCTCCGTCTGCTGGAATATCGCCTCTTGGTGGCTGTCGTCTTGGGACCAAAGAGCGGGTCCGTTCGGAGGATATATGTTGACTTCACTCTTGACGAAATCGGGAGCGCACTTCCACAGGTGATCTGTCGCAACGTCCATAGCACACAGGGTAATCGGGGCGTCGCGAGCGAGCTGAAGACTGCTAAGCCCATACGTAGCCCGGTAAGCCTGATCGATGTAGCTTGGGTACGGCACGTTCCTATTAGACCTCCTATCTTCGGTTACGGGTTGAAAAGTACCGTCCGTCACCGTCCAACCCGAAGACATCCGCAGCTTGTAATCACTCGCAGAAGCGACTGGCCTGTCGAGCAGCGAGCGAGGCCTCGCGGTAGGTTTCCAATATTCGGATTGGGTTCTCGTTGCGGTCATCTTGCTTATGGCGGATTGTCTCAGAGTACTTAAAGTTACAACTTACAGTAGCCGAGTAGATCAAGTTTACGTAGCTTGCCTATGGCGAATAGCAAGAACAATAATAGCAATAGCAGCTTTCAATGGCTAGAACATTATGGTTTGCGGGATGCGTCAACTTTTAGATACGCGTTGGAATAATGCATAGGCGCACATATTCCTTATGTCAAAGTCTTGCGGGGACTGAATTCAGACCAATCCCTTTGTTATGCGTCAAGGTTCGAGTGAACACCAAAATACAATCTTAGCTTGAGCTTCCTTGTTCTCAATGATGATTCCGGCTAGGCCCAATTACAGATTGGGAATTGGGACAATGACGCTTCCGACTGCTTTCATCGTCTCAAAAGACCTGTGCGTGAATAAAGCACAACCTCGCTTCTACATAGTAGGAAGGTACATGAACTCAGTAGATGCATTGTCTTAGTTGGACAAGCAGCCCAACTAGGTACTTAACACTATCCTTATACGTCTAGTCTCGAATATTACAACACTTAAGCAAATCTTAAGGATCACTACCTACCTAAGGCTAAAAGTTCTTTTCAAGAACTGCTTGTTCTAAGAGATATACGAGACTCAAGGAACAAAATTTCTTTCCGGTTTGCCAGCTTTGCAGTCTGAATTTGAAAAGCTCTGATTAAGAAGGTTAAAAAAAGAAACTAGATACAAGTGAAGCTGCTCCACAAGCCTCAAGTCACAGTGATATATATAACGTTATGATCATGAACTAAACAAATTAGCGAATATCACGAGCAAATAGCGGTGGTCTTATACCTGTATAATACAGGTAAGCTTCCAATAAAACCCTAAATGTCGTATATAATTAGTATTTATGTATCTTTCATGTTATAATGACCTATACTACACTGTATATTTGCTCAATAGTCTGCTAGTATAATCCACTGAGTTAACTACTCTGGTAGAAAGAAGTTTAGCGACTTTTCGAGGGAAATGATGTGGCCTAAAGCATCTGTCACTGTTTGTATCCTACCAAGATAAGCTTACCACTCGTATAATAGCTGGTCAACGCTAGTTATTTGTTGTTAGTAAGTGAGCTCTCGATCATGATTATCACTGAGTTTCGAGTCATTAGTCAAAGAAAAAACTGACGTTTGAGAAAAGGTAGATTTTGGCGAGGAATTATCATGCCTGGAAGAATATCTAACTTAGGTGTCGGTTCACTCGCCTTACTCTTCCGCCAATATATCCTAGAGCTACATATATGCTCTTGCGTGACTTAGGCATATTTCCTTTATCGTCCTGAGATTATGACAAAGTGTTGACAAGGTTGTATGAGCAGGTAAGTGTTACCTACCTAGGTGTCACCAATATTCCATGCCGGATACCTGAATTTAAATCTACCGAATCCGTCTTAACCATAATAGTACAATGTAATGGGAATTAAAAAAAAAAGAAAAGAGAGAAGTTTGACGTATCAGTCGTCGTCTTACTCTGCCTCCTTACATCCGACTTGCCAAGGAATACCATTGGCGATCAAGTAGGTTATACGGATTACACCATAGTTCAATTAGCAAAGTCCGTGCTGTATCCGCGGAGGTCCACCACCGCCGCTGCATAAACTAATAAAAGTATCCACAAGGCCGTGGCGGGAATAACCGGAAATATAGAAAGAACACAGCTAGTCCTTTTCTAATTCCCGAGAGTTTGGATGAGCGCGCGATCCTTCGGTCCAAAACCAGATATCATCATTTGCGAGGCTTCCTTCAACACTTGGCAATGGCCCTCGTCTGGCAACTATCTGGCACTATGCTGAGAAGATATCGTTGCCGGTTCCACGCCTCCATGACCGAGCATAAGCGAAGGTTACATTTTCCCTCACCGATTCTATGACTTATCTGCGATAGGTAGATAGCTACCTATATAAAGTTAAACGGCAAGGTGCTATGAAGTCCCCGGATTTCGGTCCGGGGCCCGTGAATTTTATCTGCATTCTTCATTCCTCTGGCAATTTTTATACTGGCATATTCTACCTTCTCACCAAGCCTGGAGGTAGAATTCCCGAGTGCAATAGTTAAGTAGCTAACACCTTTTAATAATATAGCAAACAGAGCACTTAGAATCTTGCTTCTGAATTCGGAGTGTATGATTTACGAAAAGTTTAGATAGAACTGGGCACCTCGGGAGGATGGACACGAAGACCAACACCGGCAGCTTAACAACCGCCGCAGTTGATAAACCAAGTGACCACCCGTCCCTCGGCTCTGAAATATCTGAGAAGCATGATATTTCGGCAGCGCCCTTGTCATCTACGGCTTTGGATTATTCCATCTCAAAAGCCGAAGAACCAGGATCGGTAGACCAAGAAGAGATGGCTAATGATGTGCCACCGCCAGACGCCAGCACCCCTATATCATATATCTACCTCACGTTCGACACGCCGCTGCCATCTCCAAATACAGACGGACAGCAGTTTGGAAACGGAGATCTTCCGGCATGCCCTGACCTTTCCTCGTACGCGGACCCGCTCACGTGGCCGTTGGCGCGCAAGGGGGTCATGGTGGCTATATCATGCATGGCCACCTGCTTCACGGCATATGCGGCGGGCGCGTATTCCGAATCCGCAGACTTGATCGCCGCAGAGTTTAATACTACGCGCGAAAGTGCTCTGGTCGGCGTGACTACCTTTTGCATCGGCTTCGCTATCGCCCCTATGATCTTGGCTCCGTTTTCCGAGATCAACGGGCGCTACCCCATCTTCGCCATCGCCGGCGTTGTGTTCGTCGTCTTCCAAGCCGTCTGCGGCGTGGTCACGAACTTGGCAGGTATGCTAGTCGCCAGATTTCTCAAGGGCGTCGGCGGGAGCGTGTTTAGTACGATGGTGGGTGGTGTAATCGCCGACATGTACGAGAAGGAGGGCCGAAACACACCGATGGCACTTTTCAGTGGTGCCGTCTTGGTGGGTACCGGCTTAGGACCGCTCGTAGCTGCCGTTATGGTTCAACGATGGGGGGACGAAGGTCAAAAATGGAAATGGGTATTTTGGCATCAGGGTAAGTCAAGGACTTCAGCAGCCAACCTCTCTCGCTATTAAATATGTCGAAAAGGCAGGCCGGTGGTTGTATTCAAGCCGAATAACGTGAGATAGGTAGAAGCTAACATATTACCTCCATAGTCATTATAGATTTCGTCTTAATGATTGCCGTCGTGGCTTTTTTCAAGGAGAGCCGCGGTTCGGTGCTTCTTTCGAGGAAGGCTAAGGTCTTGAATAAATGGTATCAGCAGTTAGAGGAGAAGGGCGTATTCGGAGTTTACATGTCAGAATCGTACGGCGATTCATATATTTTATCGAGATCCATGGCGACTACGGAGCTCAACACGCGGGCGGTGGAGAAACGTCCGTCGGACTTCGCGTTCGAACCTAAGCAAGATAGAGGTCGAGGGCTGAGGCGAATCAGATGGGTCGTGAGAGAAGATGAGCAGCGGGCATCCCTAGCTACGATGATAACCGTATCGCTTTTCAGGCCGTTTATGTTCCTCTTCACGGAGCCGATTGTATTTTTCTTTTCGCTATGGGTATCTTTCGCATGGGCCATCCTGTACCTTACTTTCGGGTCCATACCGTTGGTGTTCCAGAGGCAGTATGATTTTAGCATCGAGCAGTCCGGTTTCGTTTTCGTCGCCATGATCATAGCCTCTCTACTCGCGACAATCCTCGGTATATATCAAGAAGGGATGCTCAAACATCCTAAGTGGCGGTCGGGGTCAGAAAATTCGGAGACAGACAGCTCGGAAGAGAGCTTGGAGGATGATACTACGGGGTTCTGGGCTTTCATGCGAAGGAAATTCCCGGCCCATTCCCCAGAATCGCGACTGTATTTCACCTGCTTTACGTCGGTACTGCTGCCGGCAGGTCTCTACCTATTCGGATTCGCCTCTCAGCCGTCAATCCACTGGATGGTTCCTACGTTTGCAATATTCCTGGCTACTATGGGCATATTTTACATATATCTGGCTACGTTTAACTACCTAGCAGATATCTACCAGGCGTACGCGTCATCGGCGCTGGCCGCGCAGTCCTTCTGCCGCAACGTACTAGGCGGGGCGTTTCCTCTCGTCACGGGACCCCTGATTCGAAATCTCGGCGAAGATGCGATGGGAGGGCTGCTAGGAGGAATTGCTACCGCTCTGACGGTCGTACCGTGGGCTCTGGTTCTGTTCGGAAGTAGAATTCGGGGCCGGAGCTCCTTTGCTATCGTGAGAGCTTCCGACTCGTTCTTAGCTTTGGTTCAATCGCTAACAGTAAACAGGCACTCGAGCAAAAGTGAAGAGCTAACTTCAAGGATATATGTCGGCCTCGTATCACTTTACGAGGTTTAATAAGAACGAATGTGCCAAACTAAAGAAACGAGGTTAGGATATATTGATGTCCTTGGGAATTTCCTATGGAGGTCAAGTAGAATTATAAGAGTTTGGTGACATTTAAACTAGGTGCCTAGATCTACGACAGTGCAGGGAAGGATGATAAAGGGAAGTAAGTGGTTGTTAGATACACCTATAGGTACCTATATTTGGTTACTTTAGGTGCTATAGGAGGTGTATAATTTACGTGAGGGTTGGTTACAGGGCACTAAAAACAACCTTAGGTTGTACTTCGTACTCCAGTACCTGCAGTACGCAGATGCAGGTATTTACATACGTACATGTAGTACTTTGTACCTAAGATAACCCTTATCACCGCTGTGCGCATAACTTGGAAACGTGAGCAACCCCACTATACCCCGCGATAGAAGCCGCTTGGTACTTTGCGGCGTTTGGCCCCTCCAAATGATGATTTTGCAACTTAGCTGTTTATAGACTATTTTGTCGAGAATCGGTATCCCACAGCAAGGTCTATCCAAAGCCTGTCTCGTAAATTCGAAGAAGATCCTAAACGTCCGACACGATCAACACGATCAACACGATCAACTACGACACCTATCATGGACGAAATCACGAAGATGTCCGGACCTGTTCCGAACAACTTCGATGCGGACAACGCAGATAATTTGGAGGATGTAGGAGTCCCTCGGCTAGCGAATGTTTATATGCGTTTGAAAGCTAACCAGTTCACGCAAATAATAGATTGAAAAGCAGTTTGCGGTCAAAGGTTTGCGCGGAAAGATATCAGCTCATAATGCAATATTCTAACCTTCCTTCACGAGCGCAGCGGTCCAGCATCTAGAGACTTACTGGGCCATTCTGCAAAAAGTCAAAGGCTCCTCGCTGCGACTCACAAAGATGGATGATGAAATATACGAACACCTTAAAGCCGACTTCCCCGAGTTCGACCCCGCAGCCACTATCGACGAAGAAGAGATGAAGAGCAAGTCGGGTAAGGAACGGTGGCGTAAATTCATGATGGCCTACGATAAGAAGGTTGACGACTACAATTTCGGCACCATGCTACGAATAAGCCCCAACGTAGAATACGAGCAGGACACAACAATCTTCGGTATTGCGATGGTCCCCTTTCAGTTCGTAAGTAGGAAAAAAAAACATTCGCTAACTCGTCCTGCTCTAGTTCCGAGGATGCAATTCTACGCAGTCGAGATAGCAAGGAATAGGGCCGGCCTTAACGATTGGATCTACGAGAAAGCTCAAAAAGCGGGTAAGCAGTAAGGTAAACCCGCTATAAAAAAGTAGAAAATACGTTCTCTCGCTGCCTCCCACGACCGCTAGACGAGTACAAGAAGCGAAACAAGTAAAACCGAGCGGGAGCGCCGCGTCCGGAACATGGCCAGTACCTAACCTGATATAATAATGCGTGGATAGAAACGTAAATGGACAGATGGCTGCGAGGCACAATCGGATTGCTTAGGCGACATCGTATCCAAATGAACATTGAAAAGTTGGACAACTGTCACGGTGGAGGTTATGGTAACACCCGTCGCGTTTTATGCGGGAGAGGACTGCTTCGAGATGACTTTTCATTCAAATTAAATCCGAATTAGAACTAGTAAATATTCCTTTTCAGTCTCTTAGCTTTGCTACTACCGCAGGCGCCCCGACTTTGACACTTTGCGTGCAGCTACAAAGCAAGAGACAAAGAGTCACGTCACAAGGAAGACCAGCGCGCAAAACATCCAGTAAACAAAGGTTTCTAGGCCATAATCCAATTATAGTCTTTTTGCCAGAACTTTTGGGCTGACTTCTAGGAAACTGCTTGTACTTTTGTCAATAACTAACATCCTGCCAATAGAACCGTCGAAGCGCCACAGAACACGGCGGCATCCTCTGCCTGCCATGTCTCGAACAAGTTCAAAGCCTAGGGACGGATCTAGCTCCCGAGACGACGAAGGCAGAGCGTCTAACCATGCGCGACCCATAGGAATCGATTTACAACGTTCGCAGCCCCCTTCTTTTAAGCACCTCTTTGCTTTCGCGACTTGGCGCCACAGCGGAATATTGGCTACAGGCCTGATTACGTCGTTGCTAGTGGGAGCCATGAGGGCCGCCTCTGCCATCCTTATAGGGAGGATATTCGCAGTTGTCGCCGATTTCGGTTCGGGGCGATTAAATGGGCCAGGCGCCTACGCTCAGGTCTCGTCCTGGTGCGTTATCTTAACACTGGTCGGGGGAGCAGCCGTTATTGTCAATTTTGCCTTTATGTTTCTCTGGTCCATTTTTAGCGAGATACAAGCCAGAAACATTCGTCGCAGAGTATTCGGTGCCTTGCTCAATAAGGATATCGGTTGGTTCGATCGTCAGGAAGAAGGGATACCTAGTTTGCTCGTGAGAATCCAAACGTAAGTCCCTCCCTCTGCTTCTTTTTATAGGGACAGCCGCATAAATCGCTAACCCGGTGCCTACCCGTAACAGACAGATAAGAGAGCTTCAGGTGGCGTCTTCTGCCACCCTCGGGTCTATCGCAGCGGAGATAGCCACATCAATTGCAAATCTCATCGTCGCCTTTTACGGCTCGTGGAAACTCACGCTTGTACTCCTCGCTACGGTGCCCGCTATCATAGTAGTACCTGTTTGGCTGAGTGGCAAGCTAAAGCGGGCTATACAAGCACAGAAGCAAGATCTAGGGCGAGCAGCTAAGCATGCGATATCAGCCTTGACCGCGGTGGACATCGTCAAGACATTCAACGCTATGGACCACGAAGTCTGGCAGTATCTCCAAGCAATTCGAAGGTCCATGGATTCATACCTCACATTAGCTAGGACGAGCGCTTGGCAAATCAGCTACATAAGAATATGGCTGGATGGAATATTTGTGCTAGGATTTTACTACGGTGCCGTTCTAGTAAACCAAGGGCTAAACCCAGGGAGCGTCGTGACAACATTCTATGCGGCCCTCGGCGCTCTACAAGCCATCTACACCATCGCGCCCGTGTATGTCTCCCTAGCAAGAGGTATGTCCGCCGGCCAGGAACTTTATTCTATAGTTCATAACATGGAAGGCGGACGAAGGATATATCAGATGATAGGCAGTTACAGTCCCATCGATTGTGCTGGGAAAGTTGAAATTAACGACGTGAGTTATTCTCGTACCCCCTTTCTTTTCCTTTCCTATTTAACACCGCGATCTCTAGGTGAGCTTTGCGTACCCTTCAAATCCGACCCAGACAGTCCTCAACAAATGCTCCTTTACGTTCGATCGGGACCAGCTTTATTTTATCGTCGGCCGTAGCGGCTCGGGAAAAAGCACTTTGGGTAATCTCTTAGCGAAGTTTTACGAGCCTCTCAGTGGCAATATACTGATAGACGGCCATGCGCTCAAGACTTTAGACTCTGAGTGGGTAAGGAACAATGTCACCCTTATCCAGCAGTCGAGCGTCCTCTTCAACGATACCATCTATGCGAACGTGGCCATGGGCCACAGAACCCCTAACGAAGTATCTAGGAGAGGAGTCGAGGCCGCGTGCAAGGCGGCTCTGTTACAGTCGATGCTGATAGAGCTTCCCAACGGCTTAGATACGTACGTAGGGACGGGAGGTATCAGCCTGAGCGGAGGCCAGAAGCAGAGATTAGCAGTAGCCAGGGCAAGAATACGCGATCCGCCAGTACTTATACTCGACGAAGTTACAAGCGGGCTCGACCCGACGAATCGAGGCCTACTCATGGACGGGATCAGACAATGGCGACGAGGAAAGACGACCATAATAATTACCCACGAAGTAGCGCAGATAAATAACGACGATTACGTCTACGTCATGGAGGACGCGCGCGTCGTACAGGCGGGCTTCCGTTGGGACCTGAAGAGGCAGAAAGATGGTATGTTTGCTACCTTGGCGTCTTCAGCATCAAGCGACGAAATCGGGTTAGATCAGAAAACTACCACGAACGGGCTGAGAGACGAGGAAAGCGTTGCGGTTGACCCATTGACGTCTAGGACAGCCGCGTCGCAGGGCCTTACTTCTCCGGGTTACGTTTGGCCTTTTGGAGGCCCAGACGCTATCCATAGGCGGAGCACGACGCCAGAAGTAGGAGCCTCTGCCGTCCAGGCTCTGCAATTTCATAACAGGAAAGAAGACAGAGGATCTACTCGATGGAGCGTCTTAGATACCCCTGGAACGCTTCTAGGAACGCCCAATCCCCCACGCAGAATGCTTTCGACGCTGTGGTGGCCTGATCAGTATCATCTATTTCATAGCGAGTCAAACCAGAAAAGGCCCCTGAGCAGGAATAGCATACTACATCTCCAAGAGCTGGGAAATACAGTGAAGAAAACCCGCAGCCTGGCTGACAAGAACCGGCGGCGCGTACCGACGATCATCGTCGAAGATAGTCCCGAGACTCACGGCAGTGATAAGTCTCAGACGTTATCCTTGTGGGCCATCTATAAGACAGTCTGGCCACGGCTGGCCACGAAGGAAAGGGCATTTCTTATCGTGGGATTCCTTACGTGTGTCGTACTCGCGGGCCTGGTCCCAGCTTTTTCAGTCTTATTCGCAAACCTCCTAGCGGTCCTCTTTTCCAGCGGAGACAAGATGGCCGCCGGGCAAAAATGGGCTTTGTGCCTCTTGGCTATCGCTTGCACAAGAGCGGCGGCAACTTACCTCAACCAGTATCTGATGCAGAGAGCGGGCCAGGCCTGGGTAAACTCCCTGCGTATTCGAGCGCTAAATAGGGCGTTGCGACAGCCCAGATCGTGGTTTGACGACCCGGCGAATTCTGCCGTGCGTATCAATGAGTGTATGGATAGATACGCGGAAGAGATGAGAAATCTCGTCGGGCGCTTCGCCCCGCAACTTTTGCTAGTTTTCGTCATGGTCCTTAGCACGATAGTATGGGCGCTGGTCATCTCGTGGCGGCTCACGCTTGTAAGCCTCGCCAGCGCGCCAGTTTTCGTCGCGGCCACGCAAGGTCACTCCTTCGTATCTGAAAAGTGGGAAAATAGATGCCTCAAAGCCGCGGACGACACCAGCGCAGTCTCGACGGAAACCTTCGTAAACATACGCGTCGTCCGAGCGTTAACGCTAGGGCACCTCTTCTCGGACAAGCACGAAAGGTCTATCCGTAGAGCATTCGAACTGGGAATTGAAAAATCCATATGGACAGCCATTCCGTACGCCTGCTCGCAGTCTATGGTCTGGTTTATCTTCGCGCTCACTTTCTGGTACGCGATGAAGCTGCTTATGACCGATAGAGGAGTCACGGTTCCTGCCATTTTACAGGTAGTAAACCTCTTAGTATTAGGTGTTACCACCGCTTTCAGCATACTGAGTTCCATAACTGGAGCTTCAGCCGCGCAAGCGACCGCCTCCCGCCTGATACACTATGCCTACTTACCCCTCGATGCCTCGCATGAGTCGAGAGGCAAGATTCTCCTCGTAAACCCCTTTCCAATCAGGATGGAGGGTCTCTCCTTTACCTATCCGTCTAGCAAGCGTACCGTACTTCGAAACCTCACCCTCCAATTCGACCCCGGCGTATCAACAGCAATTGTCGGGCCTTCTGGTTGTGGTAAGAGTACCATCGCATCCATAATCTTAGGCCTTTACGAACCCGATAGATCTAGGGGGGGACTAAATAGCAAGTACGAAAAACAATTGACCTTCGCTTCGACACCAGCGGTGCTACTTAACCTCGCCGGCCTACGAAGCCATATAGGTTACGTTCCACAAACCCCTGTCCTTTTCCCCGGCACGCTGGCTGAGAATATCGCTTACGGGTTAGCGGAAGATTCGCCGTTGCACACCCCGGAGAATATCCAGAGGGCGGCTAAAGAAGCAGGCATCCATAACTTTATCCGCACCTCCGCGGCAGGTTACGACACGGTCGTTGGCGACGGCGGACAGTCGCTCAGCGGCGGCCAAGCGCAACGAGTTTGCATCGCGAGGGCTTTGGCGCGGCGACCTAAGATTCTCGTCCTAGACGAACCTACGAGCGCGCTGGATGCGGTTAGCGCGAACGACGTGCGACATACGATAGAGTCGCTCATGCAGTCTACGAGAAAACGGAGCTTCTCTGATGGCAGTGGTGGCGTTGGGATGAGGAGTCGGCAAGAGTTGTCTGTTATTGTTATCACTCACAGCAAGGAAATGATGCGCATGGCAGATCGAATTGTTGTTATAGACCAAGGAAGCGCAGTAGAATCTGGTTCTTATGACGAGTTGTTGGCAAAGAATGGGATGTTTGCGGAGTTGTTGAGCGGTGGAATCTGGCTTGGAGAGAATGTAGATGATAATGGTAATTCGAAAGCACCACAAGGAGCGAAGAACAATGGGCGGGCGGTCACAAGCGATCTTCCCCTACGCAACGTGGGCGCGCCAGACTCGAACTACCCTACTACCACGCCGAAGTGGGTTGGCTTGAGAGATACGCAATGGGCAGACGATCGGGGTCCATCTACGGGGATTTTCAGCCCTCTTTCTAGTCCATTCGGCGCGTCCCGAAGAAAAGAGCGAAAGGACGATGGTAATTGGGGCTAATTCGCAAGTCGTATTCCTATACTGTAAATGGAGGAAGCATTAGGTAGGTGTTAATGGTGTTAATAGTATTCACTAAACACCTAAATTTTGACGAGTATCCGGGTTCCTAATAGATGCGTGGCAAACAAACTGCTAGCCGCCATCACATCTACGGACCTCTGCTAAGTGTGTGCGATCGTGCAGTATCGGACACATTGTGCTTGCATAAGCCAAGCGTTCAAGAGCATCTTATCTAACAATTCTGACAGTACTTGTATATAAACCTGCGGAATGTCAGTATCGTTATTTGTTAAGTTATCTTACATAAATACTCACCCGTCCCATACCGGCGGACCGGGAATCGTGTAGTTCTATTGTCGGTTAGGTGCAGCTCCGGAAAGTCCATATAAAAGCCTGTACGTACCATTTGCCCCTTTATCTCATCAGAGTAGATGTCAATCCTGATGGAAGGGTCTAATAATGTTAGTTACCTGTCGCCAATATAAGACTCAGACATACCATCTTCCGTGTAAGTTCCGGGGAATCTGGCGAAATACTCAGGCGACGGTATCGCACTCCCCGTTCCGGTGATATTCAGATGGGCACACTCGGGATAAAACTGCGGCTTGTTCTCTATATGGATGCTTAGGATTTCGTGTCTTATAATATAGAGTCCTGGTTTAATGGTTGATGGAATGGTGACGGGCCATAAATCCGGAGATCCATCCCAGTTCTGGAACTGTTTCTGATACCAGATGCCTTCCACGATATTACCCTCCACCAGTCCTGCCTCCCAAATCTTGAAAAAGTCGAGCTGATTCACATCTACATCCTCACAAGACTCGCCACAGTCTGCTAGCCACACAGACATAGGCCCGTACGGATGTAGCCAATACCAATAAACCGCAGTAATATTATCTCCAGCCGTAATAGGAATGTAAGACGGCGGCGCCGTTCCCGGGTTATTGCAGGCTAAGCCAGTATCATTTACGAAGAATATTGGGTCGATGCTCGCCCATATCCTCTGAACCATCCAAGGCTTGCCTTGCTGGTCCTCCAACGGATCATCCGGGCTGTATCTATATTTCTACTTAGCATCACTATATGTTATAAAGGACATCGATCCATACCCTCGGTACCAAGTATCGCCAACGCTGTAGTTAGCAAGCCCACCATGGGCGGCTACAGAGCTTGCAAGAAGCACTATTGCGCCTAAGAGGAGATGACTGGCCATAATTCAAACTACTTTAGCGTTGAGGGTGCGACGATGCTGGCGGCCCAAAGAGAAATCACCGACGAAGGAAGTTCGAGAAGCTACCATAGCAACTACCGGCTGCCAAGAAACTGGAGAAGCTCGCCGCCTCTGCTTGAAGTATTTGGACCATCTTGAATGCAGGGCCAGATTTTGGGGGCAAGTTAGACCACGCCCAAGAGCGCAGTGGCGCGACGCTCTTAACCACGTGCGGTAATTCGGAGCCTCTAACAAGCGGCTGGATGTAACCTCGTCTCCGGCTATTTCCAAGGCCTGTCACCTTTAGATGTTTGGTATTTATAAGATCTAAGAATAGGAGCCGCCTAATTAGCCACGTTTAAACGACTCTCGATGCCTCTACGCTCCGCCTTGCCAGGCCACGCCGGGGATGAGGAACTGAAAAGGGCCATGGAGACGCCTACGCGCGAATCCACCCCGCGGACTTTGATATTACTTTGTTTCTTTTTACATTAATTAAACTAAACAAAGATGAGGTTCATAACTCGCCGAGTAAGGTCTCACCATGTTCTACCCCCCCTCCTTTTTTTTTTTTTCAAAAGCAGCCAGCTTGTTGACTGTTCATGGTCGTAATAGTATACCTAAACAATACTACAACCCTCTCTAGAAGCTCTTTTAACTGTGCTCATTTTAACTACTCGATACTACACCGACGACATTAGCCATATTAGCCAACCTCCTCAAATTTGGATTGGTGGAATATCCCATGCCAAACGCTCGCCCTGTCATCATCCACAAATTGCCAAGCGGATCTCGGTGCAAGGAGTTGCTGTATTACCACGCGCGATCTAGAGGTTAGACGCGGCACCGCGGTCAAACGGTTAGATATAGAGGATACTATATTATGTCGTGTAGAGTGGGGTGCCTTCTGGTGTCTCGACATGGATAGAGCCGCCTGACCCCTCTATCAACTCGGAAGGAGGCGACATCGAGCTACTCTAGTTCAGGCATACATAATCAGCCGGAAATGGATGATGTAACTAAACATTGATCGTTCCTCACTAACAGCCGGGCCTGGCGACATATAAGAATCGTCTCAACGCCCGCCAAACCCCTGTTTACTACCTAAACTAACGAAGCACACCCTTGCAGCTCTTTTTAGTTTCGAAGAAAAAGCTCCCAAAATGATACCCCGTCTGACCTCCGCCCTCCTGCTGGGCTCCACGGCTGCAGCCCTACCATTTGCCGAAATCTACGAGCGCCAAAACACAACCGACTGCGCAGTCAAAACCAGTTACCCGACTGTAGACTTTGCTAAGCTGCCAGACCCTTTTACCTTCGAGGACGGAACGAAGGTCGCAAGCAAGGCCGACTGGGCATGCCGTCAGCAGGAGATTAGCAAGCTCCTTCAGCAGTACGAGCTGGGAGATTACCCGCCTCCTCCTGACAAGGTCGAAGCCTCTCTATCGGGAAGTACCATGTCTGTCAAGGTCACCGTTGGCTCTAAGTCCGTTACGATCAATACCTCCATCAGGAAGCCCAGCAGCTCCCCCGGTCCCGCCATCGTCACCATTGGCGGCTCCTCCTTGCCCATCCCCGGCACCGTAGGGACCATCGGCTTTAACAACGACCAATTCGCATCTCAGGCTTCCGGCCAGTCTCGAGGTCAGGGCGCTTTCTACACGCTCTTCGGAAACACCCACTCCGCCGGCGCTCTTACCGCGTGGGCCTGGGGTGTCGACCGTGTTATCGACGGTCTCGAGCAGCTCGGTGCGGAGAAGACCGGCATCGACCCCAAGAGGCTGGGAACTACCGGTTGCTCCCGTAACGGAAAGGGCGCCTTCGTCGTCGGTGCTCTGGCTAACCGTATCGCTCTGACCCTCCCTCAAGAATCCGGCTCCGGCGGTGCCGCCTGCTGGCGTATCTCCGACTCCGAGCACAGCAAGGGCAAGAACATCCAGACCGCCGGCGAGATCGTCGGCGAGAACGTCTGGTTCAGCAAGAACTTAAACCAGTACACTTCCAAGACGAGCAGCATGCCCGAGGACCACCACTTTTTAGCTGCCCTCGTCGCCCCTCGCGGTCTTCTGGCCTTCGAGAACGACATCGACTGGCTCGGCCCCGTCAGCACGACCGGCTGCATGAAGGCTGGGCGTCTCATCTACAAAGGCCTCGGCGTCCCCACCAACATGGGCTTCTCCCTCGTCGGCGGCCACAGCCACTGCATGTTCCCGTCTTCTCAGCAGGCCGACCTTACCGCTTACATCAACTACTTCCTGCTCGCCGGTACTACCGCTCCTCCGGAGGTAGAGAAGAGCAGCGCCAACGTCGCCGTCACCGAATGGGCACCGTGGCAAGTCCCATCCCTTTCCTAAAGCGGTAGCTAGCAGGAGATAGCGGGTTCTCTCGTATGTGGCATATCTTGACATCACTTGCAAGTGTCAGGCCGGACAGCCTTTGCTTCCGCGTATATAGTCGTGTTCACGTAAACGATAATAAAAGCAAACCATGAAAATTGACCCTTTATCTTAATTACAAGTGATTCGAACTTAGCCGCGTAGCCAGGCCTTGACGGTCGCTGCTAGATCTTCCTCTTGCAACCCAAGCAAGCTAATCGCGTTTTTGTCTCCCAGAACCGCAAGACCAGCCCCATCCGCATAGATTCGCCTGCGCAGAAAGTGCGAGAAGGCGCTGTAATCACCCTTGCTCAGCTTTTCCTCTCCAATCTTCTCATGTTCCTCCGTACTAGCATGCTCTACCGTCCATTTCTCCCCAGTCTCCTCTTCCGCGATTTTGAGAACCTGGTTTTGAGACGGATTGAAGGAGGCGATCGTGAGGTATTGGTTAGCGGTCTTTTCCGGCCAAGATAGTATAGCGGCTACGGCCTTGCCTATAAAGGCCAAATTTGACGCCTGGACCGGTTCATCGCCAGAGTCATAGATGATGGCGGTCTTTGAATTTTTATCAAATCCTGCGGTGCCATATTTCAATCCCTACATTAACTCATTAGTACTTTAAGCACTTATGGTCATATTGTCATCACAGTTACAACTTACCCAATCGAGGAAAACCCCGCTGGAGACGCCAGTCCACGAAAACCACGGGTTCTCCTGCGACTTGGCAATAAGGTACTCGAGAGTCTTAACTTTGCCCTGAAGGATCTTTCCAATGGACGTGCCTTCTACGATTCTCGTGTTGATGCCGAACTCGGACGGAATAAACCGCTTCACCTTGGCGGCGATAGCAGCGTCAACCAGAGGGATCTGGCCGCCTACGGCTGCTGTCGCGATCGTAGATACCACCGCATCTTGTCCCTGAAGCGCAGCAGTCAACGATTCGACAGACTGGTAGTCAACCTTCTTGACCGTAACCTCCGAAGGGAAAGTTGCAGTCGACTGCTCGCGGGCGAATGCGGTAACCTTGAAACCAGCTTTGAGGAGCTCTCTAACAACTTCCTTTCCTAGGTTTCCCGAGGCCTGGCTGGATATTAGAAAAGTTGCGGGATTCACGAAATGTCCCTACTTACCCCAACGACCGAGACGTGTTTAAGAGAATCTGCCATAGCTCATGTCAAGGTTCTTACTGTGAAATGGCTCTATTCGGAGACAATGGTGCAACTTTCACATCAAGGTCGAGAGAGATGAAGTGCCGGATGGCGCAAGCGTATTTATGCTATAAGCCGCTAGCTTTGGCGGGGATGTTAATGCATGACCTCAATTGCCTAAGTTATCGCAACGAGAGCGTGCTCGGAGTATTTTCGCCGAGCCTTTAGAAGACTCGAGATAAGTGAGGGTGCCGTGCTAGTAAAAAAAGCTATTATGTCGCATTTTATTATATATATTTAAGAAAACTTTACTTTTAATTTACTTATGTTATTTTTTTATTAAAATAAAGTTTTTATTTTTAAATTAAAATTAAAAAGGAAAAAGTTTAAAATTTAAATAAATAAATTATTATAAAAAATAATATATTTTAATTATAAAATATTATTATTTAATTTAATTAAATAATATTATAATTTTTTTTTAATTTAATATTTAAATTAAATTTTTTTTATATATAAAAATTATTTTATAATTTTAATATAATATTTTTAATATTTTAATTTTTTAAAATATTTTTTTTTTAATAATTATTTTTTAATTTTATAATAATATAATATATTATTTTTTAAAAATTAAAAAAGTATTTATTTAATTTTTTTAATTTTAATTTATAAATAAAATTTTAATAAATTTAAATTTATATAAATAAATATTTTTTTAAAATATTAATTTTTATTTTTTTTTAATTAAATTTTTAATTAAATAAAGTTTTTATATAAAATTATATATATTAAAAAATTTAATTAAATTTTAAAATTTTTTATTAATTTAATTTTTAATATATTATTTTTAATATTTTAATTAAATTAATAATTATAATAAATTAATAATTATATAAAAATTAATATTAATATAATAAAATAAATATATATATATATATAATATAAAATTATTATTATAATATTTATTTATAAAAAAAAATAAAAAAATTAATTAAATTTTAATAATTTTTTAAAAATTGATTTTATATATTTAATTTTAATAATTAATTTAAATTAATTATTATTTTAATATTTAAATAATTTAATATATTATTAATGAAATTATTATTTTTATTTAAAATTTATATATTATATTTAAATATTTTTATTAATAATAAATAATATATTTTATAAAAAAAAAAAAAATTTTATTTAAATATATTTATAAATAATTAATATTTATTATATATTAATTAATTATTAATATTATTAATTTAAAATAATAATTTTAAAAATTTAAAAAAATTATATATAAAAATAATATTTAATTTAAATATTTATATAATATAAATAAAATTAATATTTAAATTAAATATATAATTTTTTTATTTATAATTTTTTTTAAATTATTAAATTTTAAAAAATTAATTTATAAATAATTTAAAAAATATTATAATATTTAATATTAATAATAAAATTTAATTAAATAAT